>OY856413.1:796752555-797030055 GCA_963693085.1 Alisma plantago-aquatica | reverse complement strand
ACCCCAATGCGGTTGGGATTGAGGCTTAGATGATGATGAAGATGATGATATATGTATATGTATATTTCTCTCTCTATATGTATGTATGTATGTATATATATGTTTGCATATATATATATATACATATGTATATGTATATGTATATATATGTATATGTACATGTATATATATCTACAAATCACTACAAGAAACTGGTGTATTAACGTCAAAGATTACGACAACTTTGTTATCTTGTCGTAATTACTACAATGACAACAAAAAATAATTTTTTTGGCTGCTATAGGTACAATTTTTAACAACAACCATATTTTTCTGACGCAAATTATACATGTATTCCACCATTAAAACTCATCTTCATTTTCCAGCACCATAAAGTAGGATAAGAAAATGTGTAAATATATTTTTTTAAATTAAAAGATATAATATATAGACATTATTTATATCCTTTCAACCATTTTCCCGCTCATAATTAAAAAAATACATAATATTTTTTTTTCTTCTATTGGAGTTTCTAACTAAATTTCCCATCATTAATCTTCTAAAAGTAAAAGAGAATTAGATGGCTCCAGGCTTCCAGCTACCAACTGATGTCTCTGACTCCAGGATTCCAGCTACCGACAACCCCACAGATCTTTGTCCTCCTCAATGGCTCTGCTTGTAGTTCCAAACTCTCCTGAAGGATGATCTGACGATGCTTCCTAACTAGTGACAACAGCCAAGAAAGCTCCATGCACGTCCAACTTCGGCTGTCAATCGACGGTGGCGGCACTTCCTATCATCTCCATCTTCATCCTTCGGTCGACGTTCGACTCTAGGTGCTTGCAACATCCGATTTCTCCAACCCTTCTATGAAGGTATCCAAGCGTCCAATTCCACCTAGCATATCTTGTTGGAGGCGGTGTCTAAGCATAAAGATCTCGCTGGCGGAAGTATATGGGTGCTTAGATCTCATTGTCGGTGGCATCTAATTTCTTACCTTTCTCGTACTACAACAATCTAGTCCAGATCTCGCCAGCTTTCATATTCGTTATATTTGGTCTTGTGGGTGTTTTGATCCCTAAGCAAATCAAATATTATTTCATTGATTTTTCGGTGTTTGCTTCCTCATTCTATTTCAAAGGTTTGTTACTTGCTCTTCAGGCTCACTTTATTTTTTTACTTTGTTCATAGACTTCAAATCAACATCCTCCTACTTTGGAATTCATTTATTTATGTTTATGTAAGTTGTTATTGATATGTGCACAAAGATAACATTCTACTCTACATCATTCCTTAAAATATAATTAAAATGATATCTTTTTGTTAAGCTCATGCTAAAATTAAATAGTGAGAAGGCACTACACATCTATTTGTTTTTGTTGCTCGCTTAGGGAAACTTCTAATTGTGTTTGGTTGTGGACTCGCCCAATATTATCGCGCTCTGTTTCCTTGGCTGCATGGCCCAACGACCACACAGATGTAGGGACTCATGATCTCTAGTCTCCTCAAATCACCGCTGAACAAGGACTCAATGTCCAATTGTCTAACTTGACTCACTTGAGTGCTCTGCATGAACAAAGAAGTTTTGAAACTAAGCTCCAGACTTTTAAGCCCACTAGAAGTAGTTATTGTGTGAAAAGGAATGATGGATCAATATAAACCCAGAGCAGATAGCTAATTAGTTAATGCTTTTTCTACATGGTCAACTATTGCAAAAAAGAAATACGATTGATTATCATCAAGACTTGTTGTTCTCTATTGTACATTGACCCAAATAAATAGAAATATATTGAACACAACAAGCTCCACTAGTTATAATCCTTATTATCATTTCATTTTATCCATACTTTTATATATTTTGACTCTACTAAAACTCAGTTATAAAATGCCTTATAAGTAACGGAAATGACATTTACAACTTGTTCATTTGGATGGGAATGTTGGGGATAGGTGGGGATAGAAATTTCGGGCTAGACCAAAATGTATTAATAATTTGAAAATTATTTTCAAAGGGATGCTATAAATGTATTTTTTGGATAAGTGCTATATTGATTTTTTTTTCTTTCAAAATGAGTATAATGTAACTTGGCCTCACCCATATTAAATTGTTGCGTCCATCACTTGCTACATATAGTGTAACACTGAGTAGTCAAATGAGTACAATTTGAACTAACATCGATCCTCATACAGTTCATACCTACTAGGAGGCACAATAGTACGAATTGTAAACATATTTTATTTTTTGATAATTATAAATTTGATTTTTTTGTGGAACAATATACCCATAGACATGCATATTTGAAATTTTCTGTGGAATTCTATACCCATAGACCCACATACTATACTTGTATGATATGCAAGTCCAAGTATGATGTGGGTCTAGTTGTAAGTAACGCGGGTCTATATCCATACCAATACCCGCTAAATTAAATAGTTATGATTCCAAGCATGGTTGTACTGACACTATACCTACACTATTTACAACCCTAACTAAAGTGTAGATGAATTTAAACCTTGAATTACATCAAAAATAAATGGTGCAAACAATAACAATATGTTACTTGAAGAAGTGTATGTTGTTTAAACAATAAACAATTGATTACAATAATTTTAAATTTATATTTTGTATTCGCATAACTCTTATCTTTCTGTGTAGAAAATGGTACCAAATAAGCAATGGATTAGACTTGTTGGTGACCAAATCGATGATCCAACATATGAATTTGGTGTTGAAGAGTTTCTAAATTATGCATGTCAAAGAATTTGCCTAAATGAAACTAGATGTCCATGTGTTCGTTGTGTTATTACTGTGTCTATGGAACATGGTTTAGTCAAAACACACCTAATGGTGTCTGGTTTGTGAGGAGTTATACCTTTTGGTATAATCATTGTTAGATGGGGCATGTAATTGAATCTGATTTAGATACTGAAAGTAGTGAGAACGAACAAGACAATGAGACTGATGATGAGATGTTAGAGCTTCCTGAAGATATGCATCCAAGCCATATTAATATTGAGAGAAATGTTGAGGATATATGATCTTTCAATCATGATAATTTTGAAGAAGAACCTAATTGTGAGGCTCAAAAGTTTATTAGTTCCTAAATGACCTCAAACAACCTCTTTATATGGGCTCAAAGAGTTCAAAGTTGTCTTCTTTAGTCAAGTTTCTTTACATCAAGAGTCTTAGGAGATGGGGTATTCGGTCTTTTACAATGCTACTTGAATTGTCGAAAGATGAGTTATTTCTAGAAGGATCAACTTTTCCCACTTCTTATTATGAAGCAAAGAAGACAATCAAAGATCTTAGTTGCTCATATGACAAGATTGATGCATGCATAAATAATTGTATATTGTATTGGAAGGAAGACCACATTCTGGATAATTGTAGAATTTGCAATACTTCTAGATGGAGACACGACAAGTATAACGGGGTAGAGAAAGTGAAAGTGAATGGTAGAAAAATACCAAACAGAATGTTGTGTTACTTTCCTCTAAAGCCTAGACTTCATATCTTGTTTATGTCCACAAAAACATCTGCACTTATGTGGTGGCAGCATGATAAGGGTGATAATGGTGATATGCAACATCTAGCTGATTCATTGACATGGAAGAGATTTAATGAACTAAATGACAACTTTGTTGTAGAGACCAAAAATGTTAGACTAGGACTAGCTAGTGATGGTTTCCAACCATTCAACAATTTTAGACCATGATATAACATTTGGCCAGTTATTCTTATTCCATATAATTTGCCTCCTTGGATGATCATGAAGCAACCCAATTTGATTCTTTCTATGCTCATTCTTGGTGCTAGTGGTCCTGGTGATGCTATTTTTGTTTATTTGCAACCTCTACTGGATGAGTTGTTAGAGTTTTAGTGTAAAAAGTGGGACCTAAAAGGGGATCCACTCAAATGATACAATACAAGAGCCATGTAATAATAAAGCAGGGAGACAAAACTATAACAAAGTTACATGATGATCATTTATAATTGTTCCTCACCATTAAAGGTGACATAACACAAAAAAATACATCTAAGGACAGTTGCAGAGGGTAACCCAGTTGTTTCAAGCTATCCTTAGGTCCACGTCATGTACATGATCTTCTTGAGTCCTTGTCCTCCGATGTACCTACACTTGGGCAGAAGGGAACATCACCCAGAACATCAAAAACAAGATAAGGTCAACAAAGGCTGAGTATGTACATATATTAAATGCTTTGGGCATTGCATTGGGTTATAAGTACAAAAGAAATGTTCCCACAAAAAAAGGGGCTAATTGCAATTAGGTAAGTACAAAAGAAATGTAACAAAAGAAATGAGGCATATAATAATTTAGATTATAAGCATGTGAAAAAAAGTGTCTTGCCATACAATCAACCACAAATCCAATTTAGAACAATAAACATTTGCATGCATAAAAATGTTGACTAAATATACCTAAAATAGGGCCATAACACCATAAGATCATGGCCTAAAAAGAAATAAGGGTGGAAACGCACACCCCAGATAGAATACGCTCATCCTATATAAGTATGGTTGTACATAAGTACCACTATTCTAGATATTCTAGTCAAACATGTAGCATGCATAAAATAGAGAGGAAAGACTAACATTTTAGTCATTTTCACATAAAATGGCAATCATATCAAAAGGGGGTCCAAAGACCAATTATAAAAGAATATTTCACTAACCACAAGAATTTATATGAATCTATAGCACGAAGTATGAATGTCCAATAATTGAATTTCAAATAAAATTGATATTTCAAGAGATGCCTCATTAAATAAATGTAGGTTTAGTCAAATAATGCCAAAAATAAAATAGAGAATGTACATACCTTATGGTCAGATCTAATTATTTAATGACACTCCTTAGGCCCAGGGTTAGAATGTTCACGACCTATTCACAATATTTGTGCATCCAATTAATATGAATTCCATTTATTTTATTACTTAGAAAATGATCCTATGGTAAGTTGAAAATATGGTTCTCGAAAACCCATCTCATTAAATCTGTCATATTTTTCTGATTCCAAAAATGTACCTAAATGTGTTATTTGGATAAACGAACACTTATGGATTTTACAAGTAAAACTTTTTTCTGAGTAAAATGAAAGAAAAACAAAAAAGGACATATGTGCCCTCTAATGAAGTCAAAATATTAATTGAATGTCACGTTGAACTATAATGGTACCCAACTACATCATCTATGATAAAAGGTGAGTCAAAGAAGGGGGAATGATGATTTTGATCCTCGTGGAGTATTGATGTCAATAGTAGGCATCATAGGCAAAAGTGTACACTCAATTATTGAATCCCACCTCCTATGCCATGGATGGAATTCAGGGGCTCTTCTTCGATCGTTTAGTCTGGATATGGCCTCTGGCCTACTGTCTACACAAACGAGATCTACGCCCCTTACCACTGTGAAACTGGAATAAATTGAGCAATCCACAACTTGAGTTTAGGTTTATAGGGTGAGGGCAAATGATGATTGGTTGTAGCAATGGCAAGCTGTAAAACTGGGAGTAGAGCACCCTGATGGAGGTGCCAAATCATAAGGGAAAGCCAAAGCCAAGATGAGGAGGGAGATATTATTGGTGTTCACTGGTGAAAACACTCGATGAAATGTAGAGTCATGACAGGTTCAAAATTCTCAGTTTCTCCATTACTAGAGGTCGATGGATGGGCGGGCTAGTTCAAAATCAGTGGCTTGTCCACACTTAAACATGATATTTTCAATCCGAGAAGCTCTGCAAGAAACACATGTTGGTTTGGTGGAGTTTCTAGGGGTCATGGACCCTAGCGACCATCGATGGATGAGTGGTTAAAGCAAGGATACAACAAGATTTGTTGTTTGAGAGCTACGACTTGGAGACAAAATGAAGGGACATAATTAAAGAGGAAGGGTCTGATAACGTTACCGCACTGTCAATTTGGGCCGTAGTGATCCTTCTCTCCATTGTTCCTCCAAGATTGCTGGAAAAGATGAGCAACACATGTGGGGTTAATCAGGGAGTCTTAGACTCAATTGTCTAAGGAGAAGTGTATTGGAGGGTAGTACAAAGGCTTCTGGATGATCATGTCGTGATTGATAATGGGTCGTGGAGGTTGTTGCTTCATTTTCTAGGTACACAACGCCAGCTCACGAGGTCTTGATTGGGCATTTTGTATTGAGAGAGCCAGTCTCTGTGAGCAGGTGATCATTGGACTCAATGGGGGGAGATAAATATGTTAGCGGAGGTGTCATGGAGGTTCATTGAGTGAAGGGAGAGTAATATGGTCGATCTTTGCGACATGGACCAGGTCCTCGTTGAAATGAGGAAGACGAAGGAAGGAGGCGACACGGTCCGCCTCCAACATACCTGAGTTGGGTGGACCCGTGTGAACCAGTAGACCACGACTGGGGAGCATGACAGGCATAAAACTGGGATCTAGGTCCTAAATTGATGAACCTAGAATCAAAAATGAAATTATTTCCTTTCTACTTAGATTTAATATTTTAATTTTTCAATAAGGGTGTATTTGACATAAGATCAAGCCCAAAATTGGTAGATTGCCCACATTTGGTATGAGGACCATGAATTTGAACTTAGGTTTGGGATTCGAGATTTTTTGTCCTACAATTCCCATAATGCATCAATCACCTAAATAGGGTAATAACTTAACCCAATAATAAAATATGGTGAAATCTCTAATATTATGTTCAATATCCTCAGTATACAATCCTAGGTTTTTACTAGGTATGTTTATTATGGTTGATTGTATAGTTAATATTATTGTTCATGTATTCCATTAATTCAATAATTAGGGTTAGTAACATCTTAAGATTTCATGACTATGAGTTATTAATGGGTCTATTAGGGCTATAATGTCCCTATCAAGGTCTAATATCTCTTAAAACAATGATTTATTCATATCCAAGGTATTTATTTGAAAAAGGGTCAAGTAGAGGGAAGGAAGGGGACTGGATAACAACATAATCAAATAGTAGCGTAGAAGAACAGTGGATTAGCCTATGCACCTGGAATTGAGTATGTTACGACACCACCCCTTAAAAGGGATTTCATCTGGGAAATCCATCCACTTGTGGTATGATATACTAAGTTATACATTTGACCAATGTATAAATTTCTAGTATACTTAATGTAGGGGGGGTCATATCATACTATTCATGTCACACTTAGGGTCTACTCTCAAGATGAGCTATATGTCACGATGTGTCATGTATCCATTAATTTGATTATGTTAGATGTTGGGTTAGAAAAGTTACAATAAGACATATGATTATCTTAACCAGTCTGTATCCATTATGGTTACCTACAATGTTATCATAGTTTCACTATTCTTTGATCATGTTCAACACCATTTTCCTTTTACTCATCATCATCTACTCATTATCAACATCATCATCAACAACTACTCCTCCTCCTCCTCCTCCTCCTCCTCATCTACTCATCATCATCATCATCATCATCATCATCATCATCATCACCATCATCATCATCATCATCATCATCATCATCACCATCATCATCATCATCATCATCATCATCATCATCATCATCATCATCATCATCATCATCATCATCATCATCATCATCATCATCATCATCATCATCATCATCATCATCATCATCATCATCATCATCATCATCATCATCATCATCATCATCATCATCATCATCATCATCATCATCATCATCATCATCATCATCATCATCATCATCATCATCATCATCATCATCATCATCATCATCATCATCATCATCATCATCATCATCATCATCATCATCATCATCATCATCATCATCATCATCATCATCATCATCATCATCATCATCATCATCATCATCATCATCATCATCATCATCATCATCATCATCATCATCATCATCATCATCATCATCATCATCATCATCATCATCATCATCATCATCATCATCATCATCATCATCATCATCATCATCATCATCATCATCATCATCATCATCATCATCATCATCATCATCATCATCATCATAATCATCATCATTCTCATTAATGTTTATAATAATCACTTTTATGTATAGCATGCATATGTCTTGTTTTCCTTCTAGTATTAGGGTTATATCTTAAATTTAATTTATTTATAGATTTTTTTAGGGGAATAAAATATAATGTTTTACATGACTAAGACAACACATATACATTAATAGGCATATTAGGGTTGAAGTGTAAGTTTTGGGTTTTGTTTTCCAACGGATTTTCTTGTTCATATTTTAGCACTATAGTGTGTTGTATTGAAGTTAGAGAACTAATCATCCATGATTCTAGTATACACCTTAGTGCACTCATTCTAGGATTAAGGCGTACTTAATTAATTTTCACTTTTAGTTCATTATGCTTACATGGGAAATGAGTATCTTCATTAAGTTGATCATCCTTATTGTGTTGAATTTTATTTCTTGAGTCGACTTACCCATATCATTTATATTAGAAGAAATATATGAGCTCAAGTTATTTTAAAATTTCTTGTCCCATTTGCTTTTATAACCTATCTTACTTATGTTCACACTATAGATTAGTGAATATAATCCTAAATTCTTTTTTTTATCCAAGTAACATTCATGGTGGTCAAATTAACAAAGCCTACTTATATAACATAAATATGTGATATCCAAATTGTTCGAGTTTAATTTAGGGAGCTACCCAAGTTTTTCTTATTACAACCACTATTAATTTTAGACTATCCTTAAGTTAAGTTACACTCATACTAATTAAGGTGTCTTTACCTCTAAAAATATCATTGTATAACTTGCTAATCATGTAGAGAGGAAGTAGAGGTAGATAAGGTCATATATATCCAAAACCTCCTCTTTCTCTCTACTTCACACTAGACCTAAGGTACAAGGATTGCTCTATCCAGTCATAGAGTTCTTCACTAAAGGAGTTTTCTTAATACTTAGAACTTTTTTGTGGTCGTGACTTGGTTCCAAAAATCCTCGATGAAATCTAAAACTTTTTTATACATATATTATAATAACAAAAATAAGTTCAGTGATAAAACTTTACAATGAAAATTCAAAAGTTGGTGCCAAATTCGATCTGAGAACCAAGTAAGCCACTTACCACAACACGACACATACACTATTATCCTATCACCAAAAAGGGGTATAATCATTTTATCACCTAAAAGGTCATATGACTACTTCTCTAATATGTATGCATGAGAGAGAGAAGGGGTTCTGATTACTCACGGTCAACACCAATAAAAACCTACCAAAGCATGACATCCATCATTCCCCATGTCATTCTTAATCATAATTCACATTGTCTCATCCTAAATCTTGAGGGAATCATAAGATTACCCAACTTTATAGGAAGGGATTTAGGGTTTTCTCAACCATAGGCCTTCACATGATAAGGTACACTATATAGTCAAACTACTCATCTTAGTCGCTAGATAAATCAAGTAAAATATTGGAGATGAGGGATGTGATAATTTAAGGATTTCTACTGGTCTTATCATTTTCGTCGACCGTTTTTGATGCACAATCATGACAATCCCAATGAGTGTGACATAACTATACTAAGATACTCATGTCAGGGCATGGCATGCTATAATCATAGTTAAGCTAGTTTATAATGACACTTAACATCAAAGGAATCAACTTACTTAGGATTTTGTGGTTGTCATTCATGCATGCTAAGTAACCAAGTGAATCTATGCTAGGCATGCTAGAACAACAACAAATGAAAGGGGTCTCATTCGATAACTAGGGTTATACCTAGATATAAGTGTCCAAGTAAAACTACAAATAATGTAATCCAGATAGCCTCCCATAAATCAATAGATATGAATATATCAGTAGAAGAGCCAAATCCAATGTAGTGATCATTACACCCCCATAAAGAGGGTAGGGCAGTCAAGATTTGCCAAGTACTATGTTTCAACAATTGATATCTTGTTAGAAAATGTAGTGACCAATTTTAGAAGGGATTGGATTACTAATTGGTAAACACTACAAAGAAATAGGATTGAAAATAACCTCTAAAGGGTCTCCTAAGTACCTAACTAAGGAGCAATGTAGGATAACTTGAAATAGTCAAGTTACCAACTGCTTTTGGCTCTTATACCATTTTGTAAAAAGTGGGACCCAAAAGGGGATCCGCTCCAATGATACCATACAAGAGCCATGTAATAATAAAGCAGCAGAGACAAAACTATAACAAAGTTACATGATGATCATTTATAATTATTCCTCACCATAAAAGGTGACACGACACAAAAAACAAACAAACATCTAAGGCCAGTTGCAGAGGACAACCTAGTAATTTCAAGCTATCCTTAGGTCCATGTCATGTACATGATCTTCCTGAGTCCTTGTCCTATGATGTACCTACACCTGGGTGGAAGGGAACATCACCTAGAGCATTGGAAATAAGATAAGGTCAGCAAAGGATGAGTATGTACATATATTAAATGCTTTGGGCATTGCATTGGGTTATAAGTACAAAAGAGATGTTCCCACAAAAAAGGGGCTAATTGCAATTAGGTAAGTTCAAAAGAAATGTAACAAAAGAAACGAGGCATATAAAAATTCAGATTATAAGCATGTGAATAAAAGTGTCTTTCCATACAATCAACCACAAATCCAATTTATAACAATAAACATTTGCATGCATAAAAATGTAGACTAAATATACCTAAAACAAGGCCATAACACCATAGGATCATGGCCTAAAAAGAAATAAGGGTGGAAATGCACACACCGGGCGGAATGTGCACACCCTATATAAGTATGGTTGTACATAAGTACCACTATTCTAGATATTCTAGTCAAACATGTAGCATGCATAAAATAGAGAATCAAGACTAGCATTTTAGTCAATTTCACATAAAATGGCAATCATATCAAAAGGGGTCCAAAGACCAATTATAAAAGAATATTTCAATAACCACATGAATTTATATGAATCTAAAACATGAAGTATGTGTAACATCCCTGGCCTGGGTTATGACTTAACCCTAGAAGTTTTGCTTAAGTAAGTAATTTACAAACTAGTTTTAATCTTTTTAAAAGTAATTAAGGCTCTTTGTGAGTTTAATTTTCAAGTTTGAGCTTAATTGCAAAATGTTTGTGTATTATATGATAGTTTGGGTGTAAAATGCAAATTACCCAAGATGAGGGGTTATATTACAAAATGTCACATGTTAATTGTACCTTAAGTGTTTTAACATCATAAGAGAGAGAATGGTGCTAAGTGGTGGCTTGTTGAAAGCCTAAATTCCAATTTTAGAACTTGTTTGAATAATGCTAGTGCTTTGTGCACCAATTTTGGTACAAATTGTAATTTACCCAAAATGTAAGGTTGATGTGCATATTACCACTTATAGAGTGTCCTTACTCCTCCCTAGTATCATCCATAGGAGAGATAAAGAAGGATACACCATGTTTTGAATCATCTTTGAAGGATGCTACTCTTGGTGATAAAAGACCAAGAGAAGATGTATATTTAAAGCCCTTATATGAGTTGTATCAAGTTGTAGACTTGTTTTGAGAATGCCTATTGGCCATGGAGACATCAAAGAGTCTCATATCGGTTTGTGGACTCTTATCTTTGTCCATGATGGGCTAAACACCTCAAGGAAGTAATATGTATCAGTTTGCATCTTTCCTTAGAATAGTGTATCAGTTTGTAAAATAAAGAGTTGTTGAGATGGAATACCTTGTTCAACAAGATAACTAAGGGCCAACATATTATCCATATATTATCTACAAGTGTTTTTCATATCAAGAAAAATAATAATGCATGCATGTACACGTGTCAACCATGCATGAACACGTGGCACCTAGTAGCTTAAGGTGATGACACCTCTTACACTCTTTTTCATAAACCACAACTATATATACCATTCCCTTCACCTATTAGTAAAATTTTCGAATATTACTATCATATTTCCATTATACATCATTCACAACATCTTGGTATCATGCATAAGTGAAGGAGTGTCAAGTTTAGAGCCTTGGTATCGGCCATAGAGAAGGGATATCAACCTAGCAAGGTGATATCAGCTTAGCAAGGTGATATCAGCCACAAGTAAGGGATATCGGCCACAAGTGGTGAGATATCGTGCATAGTGCTGAGGAGCTCAAGTCTTTGACCTTTTATAAGCTCATATTCAACCTTGGGAATGTGAATATTTGTAGCTTGGAGCTTGGAAGTTATTCTTGAGGTGGGTTATATAACTTGAACCCAACTATGTTATTATTCACCCTCAATATTGTTGAACTTGTTGATCTACTTTCAATTTTGAATTCTTTTGATTAATTACTATTCCTATGAGTTCCAAAAGTTGTTAGGACTGTTGTCCATGAACTAGAATAGTAAGAACAATAGTCTATAGGTTGATGATTGTGACATCATCATGGTCCAACCCGATATAGGGTTGAAGTACCTTAAACCCGATACAATAAACCCTAGATGATGGGTAGCTCAATATAGCAATAAGTGATACCTTATGGATGATATGAGTGATACCTACATACATACACCTTATGCATGATGTGAGGTCAAGTCCATACCTCATGCACGATATGGTGTTAATTGTACACTCTAACTGACATGGTGTTGAAACCCTAGATGATGAAATGAAACCCGACATGCTTTTGACCCCACACCCCTATCATTTTGTAAAGGGTTTTTTGTGAAAGATCTTAACCAGATATCTAGCTTGTCATTCAAATATATGATAGGACTGATCCTTTCAAGGAATTAAAAGATATGACCATAATGGTCTACCTGATATGCTAACCCGATATGTTGACCAATATGCTAACACGATATGAAAACCCAATATGGTAACCCGATATGGTATTGTGTATATATTACTAAAATGATACCATGATGAAGCATATACCCTATGCCTGATAAGGAGCACACCTTGTGCATGATATAGTATCAATATACCCGATATGAGGTCAAGCATTCACCTCATACACGATATGAAGCTAAGTATCTCTAACTTGAGATGATAAAATCTAAATGATATCCAACCCGATATGGGTACACGTTATGGTAATAGGGGATATGCCCTAAACATGATAGGGTGATATGTCTACACCACATGCCCAATATAGAGGCACAATATGATGATAAAGTTACAACTCAAGCACGATATGGTAGCATACACTCACCTTGATACCCGATATGGTGAGAACACCTCAATCTAATGTACTTGGTTGAGTGATATATGTTGTGTATTGTGTCAAATGCTACATTAAGATGTAATGAGTTTAATGCAATTTGATGATTGTGAGCTAATGCACCTTAAGAGGAGAATTGAGCCAACTTAATAAAAGTATGGTGCAATCAACATCCTAGTGAGGATGAGAGAGAAACTAAGTTTTATATGTTAACCATGTAATAAATATATGTCGATATTCCTAGTATGAATGGAGTATGAATTAGGATTTAATATTTTATGATGTGGTCTTGAAACCCTAATTGGTTAATAAGGGTAAATCTTAACCCTAATAATGGGTGATGGGATTATTTGAAACCCTAATCGGTTAATGAAGAATAATGGAAAGGATGTATCTCTTTTGCATTGCATGGTAATGACATGTATTTGATATTTCTGTTATCATAAAATACTAACCATGCATGTATCATGAGGTGATAAGCATAGCTAAGTAAGAGCTATGATGTTTATATGATACATATTTAATGGGCTTTGTGAACTATGTGAATTATTTGTGCTACAAGTATAATGTATATCTTGGTTTGATGACCTAGAGGTAATGGTTACCTGATTAAGTGGTAACAATACTCAGTGATGAACTAAGAGTTTGAATAACCAAGCATGATGATGATAAGAGTTTGAGATCCTAAGTGTTATATGTGTCCCAAATAATCATGACAGTACTTGATAAACATATTATACCTTTCTTTGTAGCATTTGATATAATTCTTACTTGAAACTGGATTGATGCTAAAAGGTAATGTAATATACTTAATTAATCAAGTGGAATTTTATCATGTAGTTGCCCAGACCATAGATCCATTCAGTGTCAGGATTTGTTGAAAGGTGAAACAAGTTTAACTCAGTATACATATTATTGAATATGTAATTTTAATTATACCGGGGTTGCTCACTGGACTCCCCAACTAAATCGGGGTTGCTCAGTGGACTCCCCAACTAAACCAGTGGTCATCCTGATGAAAATTTAATCGGGGAAAGCTTAGTGGTCTTCTCCCGAAGAGAGTACATGCTGTGGTTGTAACTCTATAGTAAAGACACTAGTATACCCTGGTAAGCTAATTGTAGTAGACACAAGATGTCCTGCCAGTTATCTCATACTGACTGAGACATGTGAGGTCTTGATAGCCGACTCTACCATTGACCTTGTATGGTACCGATTTCAACTTAGCAGTGGTCGGTTGGAGCATGAGCGGTATACCTCATCTCCTCTGGACATAAATGTGAATGTGAACATGTAATCAGTCGTGTAGCGTATTTGCTTAAAGATTGAATACAGAAAACATTGGTCGAAGCTTCATTATTTTATACATCTTAGTTGATAGATGTTATACATGTTCTTCGTATACCTTATAAAGTAAATACATGATTTATAAACCTACTATGAATAGTTGAGCTATCTTATCAATGTTATTGCTTTGCACTGTAAATAAACCTACTTACTTGCATAAAGTATCCTCTTCTCAATTTTATACTATTTCTTATGATAATAATATTGTTGGTAGAGAGTTATATCTCTCACTGGGACAATAGTCTCACCCCGTGGGATCCACAATTTTTAGGTGGATGCAGACGAGGAAGTAGAAACTGAACTACAGAGGAAGGACCATATCATCAGGGACAACAGTAATAGCTCAGGTTGAGTGTACTGTCTGTCGTGTCTTGTAGATAGAAGTCCTATGTGTCATCTTTGTACACTCAGGTCCTTGGGAGATAGTACTTAGTGGTTTTTATGAATGACTTGAGATTTTATCTTGAATGCCTCGAGGTTTTATGTTGCTAATGTATATGTTTGAGTAAAGCAACATGTATTTGTTATCCTCAAGATGAAAAGGTACAATGTATGTACAATATGAACCATGATGTATATAAAGTTTTGGTTCTTTCTTTACGAGTTTCCTGGAAGAGGATCTCTTTGCAAAATGGTTTTAATTTTTAGTGATTCTATTAATTCCGCTGTTTATGGTTATTTCACAATTATTATTGGTGATGACTTGATTTGTTATCGGGTCGTCATAGTATGAATGTCTAATAAATGAATTTCAAATAAAATTGATATTAAAGAGATACCTCATTAAATAAATGTAGGTTCACTCAAATAATGCCCAAAATAAAATAGAGAATGTACATACCTTATGGTCAGATCTAATTATTTAATGACACTTGTTAGGACTAAGGTCAGAACGTTCATGACCTATTCACAATATTTGGGCATTCAATTATTATAAATTCCATTGATTTTTTCACTTAAAAATGATCCTATGGTAAGTTGAAAATATTGTTCTAAAAAACCCATCTCATTAAATATGTTGTATTTTTCTGATTCCAAAAATGTACCTATATGTGTTACTTGGATAAATGAACATTTACTTATGGATTTTACAAGTAAAACTTTTTTTTGAGTAAAAGCCAAAATAAACAAAAAAGGACATGTGTGCCCTCGAATGAAGTCAAGATGTTAATTGAATGTCATGTAGAACTATAATGGTACCCAAATACAACATCCGCAATAAAAGGTGGGTCAAAGAAGGGGTAATAATGGTTTTGACCCTCGTGGAGTATTGATGTCAACAATAGGCATCATAGGCAAAAGCGTACACTCAACTAGGGATTGAATCCCACCTCCTGTGCCATGGATGGAATTCAGGGGCTCATCTTCGATCGTTTAGTCTAGAAATGGCCTCTAGACTACTGACTATGCAGACGATATCTACTCCCCTTGCCACTGTGAAACTGGAATGAACTGAGCACGCCACAACTTGAGTTTAGGTTTATAGGGAGAGGGTAAATGATGATTGGTTGCAGTGTCGAAAATCTATAAAACTAGGAGTAGAGCACCCTGATGAAGGTACCAAAGCATAAGGGAAAGTCAAATCCAAGATGAGGAGGGAGATATGATTGGTGTTCGGCGGTGAAAGCACTTGATGAAATGTAGAGTCATGACAAGTTCAAAATTCTCAATTTCCCCATTACCAGAGGTTGATGGATGGGTGGGCTAGGTTGAAATCAGTGGCTTGTCCACACTTAAACGTGATATTTTCAATCCGAGAAGCTCCGCCAAAAACACAGGTTGGTTTTGTCGAGTTTCTGAGGGTCAGGGACCCTAGCTAGCATTGATAGATGAGTGGTTAAAGCAAGGAGACGACATGATTTGTTGTTTGAGAGCTAGGACCGAATCAGAGACAAAATGAAGGGACATAATTAAAGAGTAAGGGTATGATAATGTTACCAAACTGCCAATTTGAGTTGCAGTGATCCTTCTCACTGTTGTTCCTCCAAGCTTGCCGAAAAAGATGAGCAGCATATGTGGGGTTAATCGGGGAGTCTTAGACTCAATTGACTGAGTAGAAGTGTATTGAAGGGTAGTACGAAGGCTTCTGTATGATCAAGTTGTGATGGAAAATGGGTCCTGGAGGATGTTGCTTCATTTGCTAGGTACACAACGCCAACTCGCGAGGTCTCGATTGGGCGTTTTGTATTGAGAGAGCCAGTCTCTATGAGAAGGGGATCATTGGACTCAATGGGGGAAGAGAAATATGTTGGCAGAGGTGTCATGGAGGTTCATTGAGTGAATGGAGAGTAATATGGTCAATCTTTGTGGCATGGACCAGGTCCTCATTGAAACGAGGAAGACGGAGGAAGGAGGCGACACAGTCCGCCTCCTGCATACCTGAGTTGGGTGGACCCGTGTGAACCAGTAGACCACGACTGGGGAGCATGACAGGCACAAAACTGGGATCTAGGTCCTAAATTGATGAACCTAGAATCAAAAATGAAATTATTTCCTTTCTACTTAGGTTTAATCTTTTAAATTTTCAATAAGGGTGTATTTGACATAAGATTAAGCCCAAAATTGGTAGATTGCCCAAATTTGGTATGAGGACCATGAATTTGAACTTAGGTTTGGGATTTGAGATTATTTGTCCTACAATTCCCATAATGCATAAATCACCTAAATAGGGTAATAACTTAACCTAATAATAAAATATGGTGAAATCTCTTATATTATGTTCAATATCCTCAGTATACAATCCTAGGTTTTTACTAGGTATGTTTATTATGGCTGATAGTATAATAAGTATTATTGTTCATGTATTCCATTAATTCAATAATTAGGGTTAGTAACATCTTAAGATTTCATGACTATGAGTTATTAATGGGTTTATTAGGTCTATAAGGTCCCTATCAAGGTCTAATATGTCTTAAAACAAGGATTTCTTCATATCCAAGGTATTTATTTGAAAAAGGGTCAAGTAGAGAGAAGGAAGGGGACTGATGTAACATCCCTAACCTAGGTTTAGGACTAACCCAATTTTTTTTTGCTTAAATAAGTTTCTTAGAACTTTAATATAATTCTCCAAAAGTGTTTTGTTATCAGGTGACACACTTATATTTCAAGTTTGGTCCTGTTTGAATAATGTTTGAACAAAGTTCTCATGTTTTGGATCAAAATGCAATTTACCCAATATGAGGGGTTACCATTGCAAGATCTCACATGTTAAACACACCTCATGTGTTTTATCACCATAATAGAGAGAATCATGCTAGGTGGTGGCTTGTGGAAAGCCTAATTTCCAAGTTTGAACTTGTTTGAATAATGATAGTGCTTTGTGCACCAATTTTGGTACAAGTTGTAATTTACCCAAAATGTAGGGTTTATATGCTATTTACCACCTCTAGAGTGTCCACACTCCCTCATTGTATCATCTAGAAATTGATAGAAAGAAGGAGACACCATGTTTGAGTCATATTTGAGTGATGGTATACTTGGTGATAAAAAGACCAAGAAAGGGGTTGAATGTGAAACCCTAACTTGAGTTGTATCGAGTTGTAGGGTCCATATGAGATTGCCTATTCGCCAAGGAGCCATCGGGGGAGTCTCATATCGATTTGTGAAATCTTGGAAAAGGAAATGGCGGGCAAAACACCTCAAGGAGGTGAAGTGTATCGGTTTACAACTTCCTTGGAAAAGTTGTATCGGGTTGTGAATAAAGTGGTGATTAAGTTGAGATATTTTATCCAACAAGATAAGTGATGGCCGAAATATCATCTCTAGATTATCCTCAAGTGTTTTTAATGTCAAGATAAATGTGAGTTTATGCATGTAAATGTGTCAAACATTCATGGACAGGTGACACCTAGTAGCTTAAAATGATGACACCTCATATACACATTTTCTTGAACCTCAAGTATATATATATACCACTCCTTTCACCTATTAGTGGAAATTTTCAAATCTTACTACCCCCTTGCTCTTAGATATCATGTATAGAGTCTTGGTATCGTGCATAGGTGAATGATTATCGTGCATAGAGCCTTGGTATCGACCATAGCAAAGTTATATCGCCCATAGCAAAGTGATATCAGCCACAAGTGAGGGATATCAGCCACAAGTGGTGAGGTATCATGCATAGTGTTGAGGAGCTCAAGTCTTGGACATTTGATAAGCTCATATTCAACCTTGGGAACGTGAATATTTGGATCTTGGAGCTTTGAAGTTGCTCTTGAGTCGGGTTATATAACTTGAACTCAATTGTGTTATTATTTACCATCAATTTTGCCATAGTTGATGATTTACTTTCAATTTTAATTTTCTTACATAATTGATGAATCCATGAGTTCTATTAGTGACATAGGACTGTTTTCCATGAATGAGAATAGTAAGAATAAGAGTCTAGAGGTTGATGATGATGGCATCATCATGGTTCAACCTGATATTGGGTTGAAGCACCTCTAAACCAATATGGTGAAGTGAACATATCACTAAATGATACAATGGGGATACATACACCTTATACATGATATGATGATGAAGTATACACCTTGTGCACGATATGGTATCAATCATACACCATGTTCACGATATGAGGTCAAGTATACACCTCATGCACGACATGGAGTCAAGTATATACTCAAACCCGATATGACAAACCCAAGATGAGGAGTAACCTGATATGGGGATATGAATACACCACTATAACGTTATAGTGATGAGTTTATACCTCATGAATGATATGTGTGACACATACATACATATTGTGCACGATATGGGGTCAAGCACCTACCTTATACACGATATGGTATCAAGAAGATACCCTAACCCAATATGGTGTTGAAACCCAACATGGGAAAGTGAAACCCGATATGCATTGTAACCCCACATCCCTATTGGTTTGTACACTTGAGATAGTTGTGACTAATAAGTTGTCTAGCCTATTACTCATCACATGATGAAGGGTAGGACGATACCATGAAGGTTTTGAAGGGATATGAGTATAAGGGTCAAACCCAATATGCAAACCCTAAAGGTTGAGTAACTTGATATGAATGCACGATATGGAGATAAGGATATATCTCATGCATGATATGGTGATGAGGATACACCTCTATATCCGATATAGAGGAAGCACCTCAATCTAATTCACTTGATTGAGTGACACATGTAGTGAGTTATGTCCAACGATACATTAAGACATAAAGAGTTCAATACATTTTGATAAGTATGGGCCAATGTACCTTGAGAGAAGGATTGAGCCAACCTAATGGAGTATGATGTAATTAACATCCTAGTGAGGATGAAAGAGAAACTTATTGTTATATAATACTCATGTAATGAGTATACATTGATACTCCTAATATGTGTGGAGTATGCGTTAGGGTTTTGATTCTTGATGAACATACTAGAAACCCTAATCGGTTAATAAAGGGAAACCCTAACCCTAATTATGGGAAGGTTGTATTTCTCTTGTATTGAATGGTGATGATAGGTATGTGATATTGAAACCATGTTGATATCATGAGATAATGAGAATAGCTAAGTATGAGCTATGATGTTTCATATAATACGTATTATATGAGTCTTGTAAGTCATGTGAAAAATATAGGTCTTATGACCTAGAGATGGATGTTGCCTAGTGAGAGGTGAAAAGATGTTTATAGAAGTATCATGATCTAGATATTGATGTAAGAGATGGTAATTTTCAAAATAAACTAGGAAAAAGGAAACCCCGTAACATAATAATAATAATAAATGGTTATAAAGATAATAATGAAATCTTGGTCATACATGCATTATGGTTATACCAAATAAGGGATATAGTGTTCTGAATATGCTAAGATGAGATATGAGGAATACTTGTATCATGTAAAGGATGTGAATGGGTATGATGGCTTGACCGAGGTATAATTCCTAGTAAAGGTGATGTGGTATTCAATGATGAGTTTAAGGGATTGATATCCCATAATGAAAGAGAAAGGGAAACATAAAGGTATTCCAACTACTATGGAATCCTTAGCAATATGGCCATGATATCTCAGGATTGGTATAATCCAATACCTGGATATAGTTTCACAGGATTGGTATAATCCAATACCTAGATATAGTTTCACAGGATTGGTATAATCCAATACCTGGATATAGTCTCACATGATTGGTATAATCCAATACTTGGATATAGTTTCACAGGATTGGGATAACCCAATACCTGAATATAATTTCATAGGATTGGGATAACCCAATACCTGGATATAATTTCACAGGATTGGGATAACTCAATACCTGGATAAGATCTCATAAGATTGGCATAATCCAATACCTGGCTTTAATTTCATAGGATTGGCATAGTCCATTACCTGGATATAATTTCACAAGATTGGGATAACCCAATACCTGGATATAATTTTACAGGATTGGGATAACTCAATACCTGGACAAGATCTCACAGGATTGTCATAATCCAATACCTAGATTTAATTTCACAGGATTGACATAGTCCAATACCTGGATATAATTTCATAGGATTGGGATAACCCAATACCTAGATATAATTTCACAAGATTGGGATAACCCAATACCTAGATAAGATCATACATGATTGGCATAATCCAATACCTGGCTTTAATTTCACAGGATCGATATAGTCCAATACCTGGATATAATTTTACAAGATTGGTATAAACCAATACCTAGACAGAATGTAATGATGTATATTAACATGATCAGTACAACTCAATACCTGGCTAGTAGATTGGCTGAGGCCAACAGATAGAAATGTGAATGATTCATGGATGTCATACCATGATAATAGTATCACAGGATAAACTTGAAATGTTGGTATAGTATGATGGGTAAATGATACATCTGTTCTTCATATTCCTTATAAAGTGAATTGATGATTTACTGCCCTATCATAGACAGTTACAATGCTTTAAGAGATGGAAATGTTCTAATCTGCTTATCCAAAGTGATTAACTGTGCTTATTAATATAAAAGAACCTTTGCTCAGTTTTATACTATTTACATATGATAATAACATTGTTGATGGAGAGTTATATCTTTCGCTGGGGCAATTGTCTCACCTTATGGGATCCACAATATTTAGGTGGACGTCCACGAGGTGGTAGAGACCATTCTTCAGAGGAAGGACAACAATAGGAGGGACATCAGTAACAACTCAGGTTGAGTGTACTGTCTGTCGTGTCTTGTAGATAAAAGTCCTATGTGTCGTCTCTGTACTCTCAGGTCCTCGGGTTTAGTACGTGATGGTTTTATGAACAATATGAGATTTTGGATTGTATGCGTCGAGGTTTTAGGTTGCTTCAATATATGTTTTGACAAAGCAACTGTTATATGTTATCCTCCAGATGAGATGGTACAATGTATGTACAATGTGAACCTTGAGGTATATAAAGTTTTGGTTGTTTCATTAAGAGTTTTTCCTAGAAATGGATCTCTTTGCAAAACGGTTTTAAATTTTAGTGATTTTGTTAATCCACTACTTATGATTATTCCGCGTAATTAGTGACGATTTGGCTGGAAGTTTGGTGGCGGTCGTTACAAGTTTGGTATCAGAGCTTAAGGTTCACTGAGTCTACAGAGAAATAGGACTAAGATGTTGAGTTTGTTCTAGTGTACTCCAGTACATCTTATAGTAACTTCTACTTATGCAGAAGAAGGGGTTAAAACTTAAAGATGTTTGGAGCACAAGGGGATCACGTTGTTGAAAGCAATGTTGCTGCACCAGTAGGAGGTACAAGGGGTCTGACAAGAGAGTAATCAATGCCTAAAAATCCCCATTTTGATGAAGTAATGCTAGAAAACTCAACCTTTCATGCTGTTTTGGGACAAGTCATGACCACAATGATGCATATGATAGACTGGATGCCAGCACCAGCATCTAGGGCATTAGTTCCCAATGAGGGACATGGGTCTGGTAAGACTTTTGAATGGCTACACCATGTAGGAGCTATAGAATATGCTAGAACAACTGACCCAACGGATTTTGATTTGTGGCTCACTGAGTTCGAAAAGGCTTTTAAAATCCTTAGTGTCCCAGATGTTGACAAAGTCAAACATGCCATTTACCTTTTGAAAGGTAATGCTGGCCACTGGTGGGCCATATAAGAGGTAAAAAGGAATGATGAAGAGGTTAGTTGGGAAGAATTTCATCGAGAATTCATCAAAAAGTATTTTCCACAGACATACTTAAAGGAAAAGATCTCATAGTTTGAGAAGGTTCAGCAAGGAACGATGTCCATTAATGAATATGAGGCTAGGTTTATGGAACTTTTGCGGTTTTGTCCTCAAATGGATGCTACTGAGCAGGAGAGGATTCAACATTTTGAGAAATGATTGAATACTGAGGTGTCTATCTCGACAGCTGTGATAGAAAGTAGAGAGAGATTCACCACATTCGTGGAATCTGTCCAGAGGAGAGAAAGGTCTGTGACAAAGAAACATGAGGCAAACCTCAAAAAGAGGTCTACACAGTCACATGAATAGTGGATTGGTGGTACAAAACAACCAAATTTTTTGGTAACTCTAGTTCAACAACAAGATAGTATACCAATACAGTGGTCACCTAGTGAGGACCAAGGTTGAATTATACATCCAGGAACTCCAAGAGTACCTTTAGTATCAACAAGGGACTTGTCTAGGACACAGTGTGAGGGATGATCTTGCCTTAAATGTGGACAAATAGGACATCTGAGGTGGCAGTGTCCAAGAAGAAATAATGAGAGGTGACATGTTAGATAAAACTTTTTATTCTGAATTATATTTTCTTTTCTTCTCTCTACCTACTAATTATAAGAAAGGTATTTGTTGTTGAGC
The DNA here is from genome assembly GCA_963693085.1 of Alisma plantago-aquatica. Taxonomy (NCBI): domain Eukaryota; kingdom Viridiplantae; phylum Streptophyta; class Magnoliopsida; order Alismatales; family Alismataceae; genus Alisma; species Alisma plantago-aquatica. The sequence goes on along the minus strand of OY856413.1, from coordinate 797,006,716 downwards.
TTCCTTTAATTAGTCCTATGAGGACATGAGGAAGAGATAAGAAGGATGAGAACCTATATTCAGTCCAATATTCTCTTATATGTTTTGAAATTTCTCTCTTCATGTTGGAAGGGAAGAGATGTAAAAGAAATACCCAGAGAAAATTGGAAATACTAATTAGTAAAATTTAAAGAGATGTTAAAAGAAAGAAACATAATATAAAAAATGCATACTACCTAATTTCAGTTCTTGCATACCCTGGCCAGGTATTCATCTATTGAAGGTAAAGTAAGTATGACCCTCTTAAATTTCTATCTTTCTAATTACTCTGATCTAGTAGTCATTTTGAGACAATCTAAAGAGCATAATGAAATAGGAGACGTCGCATGGATATTTCTACCACATCCTAATTGTTATACGAAGGAATATGAGTTAATCACATATCAACTTATAAACAAAAGAAGATGTTTAGTATAATGTATACCTTGGTCTGAGGACCTAGAGGTAACAATTACCTGATGAGAGGTGACAATGTTCAGTGATGAACTAAGGGTTTGAATACCCATATCTAATAATCATGTTGATGATAAAGCTAAGGGATGATGACATGTAATCATATTAATAATTCCTATGTTGATGGCAAGGAACCTAAGAGGAAATAAGGTTGGATGACACATGAACAGTTGAAAGTTCATGCAATACTCAAAAAATGTGATAATCTATTTTCTTTAATAAACAATCTTAGATAATGATGGGGCGATAAAAAGGACTATGTTTCCTTGTGTTCTTTCCTTTCAGGAACATGACAATCATGTAAGTCTTATGACACTTTATGTGCATGGATTAGAAGAAATATATAGAAGGATACTTTGAAAAGTATCAGCTAGTCCTGGATTTTGTTTCCAAGACAAGTAAATGTGATAAGTAATACATTTGGTTTTGGTAATAACAATAGAGGAAGGAAAAGATAAGGATGTGATGCGTATTTGACACATGCAACTAATACCAAGGTAAGGAATTCTAGTGTTCTAGAAGTTTTAAAGGTATGGGATGGTGATGACATGACTCCTAATAAAATGATTAATGCTTGGTTACCTAGAAAGGCAAACTTTGAGGTTAGTTTGGTTAACATACGATAATATGGACATCATATGTTAGGGGTTTATGCTCTACATAAATATAACATTGATAAGGATGTATTAATTGAAGGGACATTTGTAGAATCATCTTGGGAAAAGTTTATCAAGCTAAGATAACTTCTTAGAATATCCCCATCTAGATCTATTGAGGCAAATTATACATATAACATCTAGAGTCACCTCTGAGATAGTTCTTCTTGATAAGTATCCTCTCCTTATAATAAGAAAATAAACAGCTAATGGGATAGTTGGTACAAGTCATAAGAAAGTTAGTGTTGTATCAACAGATTAGAATGTCATAATAGAAGTATGATAAGACTTGTAGTCCCAAATGGATGACAGAATGTAACTCTAGTCTAGGAAGGACAGTTGAGTATGTGTCCTGTGTGATAGATTCTATGATAACCCAATATGGATGAAATTTATACTGGTGTAAGTTCTATGGCATCTCCATGACATCAAGATGTTATGTGGAGGCTTGATGATATGATGCACGAATAACAATTGTCTTCCTTCATCTAGGATTTCGGGGACAAAATCCTAGTTAGGGGTTTATAACTTGTAACATCCCTGACCTGGGTTTAGGACTAACCATTTTTGTTTGGCTTAAATAAGTTGCTTAGAAATTTAATATAATTCTCCAAAAGTGTTTTGTTATCAGGTGACAAACTTATATTTCAAGTTTGGTCATGTTTGAATAATGTTTGAGCAAAGTTCTCATGTTTTGGACCAAAATGCAATTTACCCAATATGAGTAGTTATAATTGCAATATGTCACATGTTAAACATACCTCATGTGTTTTAGAATCATAAGAGAGAGAATGATGCTAGTTGGTGTCTTGTGGAAAGCCTAAATTCCAAGTTTGAACTTGTTTGAATAATGATAGTGCCTCGTGCACCAATTTTGGTAAAAGTTGTAATTTACCCAAAATGTAGGGTTGATATGAAATTTACCACCTCTAGAGTGTCCCCACTCCCTCCTAGTATCATATATAGGAGAGAGAAAGAAGGAGACACCATGTTTGAATCATATTTGAGTGACAATATTCTTTGTGATAAAAAGACCAAGAAAAGGGTTGAATGTGAAACCCTAACTTGAGTTGTATTGAGTTGTAGAGTCCATATGAGAGTGCCTATCAGCCAAGGAGCCATAGGGGGAGTCTCATATCAGTTTTTGAACTCTTGGAAAAGGCTGTGATGGGCAAATCACTTCAAGGAGGTGAAGTGTATCGGTTTTCAACTTGTAAAAGTTGTATCGGGTTGTGAATAAAGTGGTGATTAAGTTGAGATATTTTATCCAACAAGATAAGTGATGGCCGAAATATCATCTCTAGATTATACTCAAGTGTTTTGAATGTCAAGATAAATGTGAGTGCGTGCATGTACATGTGTCAACCATGCATGGACATGTGACAACTAGTAGCTTAAAATGATGACACCTCATATACATACTTTTTCATGAACCTCAAGTATATATACCACTACTTTCACCTATTAGTGGAATTTTTCGAATCATACCACCCCCTTTCTCTTAGATATCATGCATAGAATCTTGGTATCGTGCATAGGTGAAGGAGTATCATGCACAGAGCCTTGGTATCGACCATAGAAAAGTGTTATCACCCATAGCAAAGTGATATCGGCCACAAGTGGTGAGGTATCATGTAATGTACTAAGGAGCTCAAGTCTTGGACCTTTGATAAGATCATCTTCAACCTTGGGAACGTGAAGATTTGAATCTTGGAGCTTTGAAGTTTCTCTTGAGGTGTGTTATATAACTTGAACTCAATTATGTTATTATTTACCATCAATTTTGCCTTATAGTTGATGATTTACTTTCAATTCCAATTTTCTTGCATAATGGATGAATCCATGAGTTCTATTAGTGACATAGGAATGTTGTCAATGAACTAGAACAGTAATAATAAGATTATAGAGGTTGATGATGATGACATCATCATGGTTCAACCCGATATTGGGTTGAAGCACCTCTAAACCGATATGGTGAAGTGAACATATCACTAAAATAATACAATGGGGATACATACACCTTATACACGATATGATGATGAAGTATACAACTTGTGCACGATATGGTGTCAAGAATACACCATGTGCATGATATGAGGTCAAGTATACACCTCATGCACGACATGGATTCAAGTAAATACTCAAACTCGATATGACAAACCCTAGATGAGGAGTAACCCGATATGGTGATATGAATACACCACTAGCACGATATAGTGATGAGTTTATACCTCATGAATGATATGAGTGACACATACATACATACATATTGTGCATGATATGGGGTCAAGTACCCACCTTATACATGATATGGTATCAAGAAGATACCCTAACCCGATATGGTGTTGAAACCCAACATGGGAAAGTGAAACCTGATATGCATTGTAACCCCACATCCCTATCAGTTTGTACAATTGAGCTAGTTGTGACTAATCAGTTGTATAGCCTATTACTCATCACATGATTAAGGGTAGGACGATACCATGAAGGTTTTGAAGGGATATGCGTATAAGGGTCAAACCCGATATGCAAACCCTAAAGGTTAAGTAACCTGATATGAATGCACGATATGGAGATAAGGAGATATTGCATGCATGATATGGTTATGAGGATGCACCTCTATACCCGATATGGAGGAATCACCTCAATCTAATACACTTGATTGAGTGACACATGTAGTGAGTATGTCCAATGATACATTAAGACATACATAGTTTATTGCATTTTGATAAGTATGGGCCAATGTACCTTGAGACCAGGATTGAGCCAACCTAATGGAGTATGATGTAATCAAAATCCTAGTGAGGATGAAAGAGAAACTTATAGTTGTATAATACTCATGTAATGAGTATACATTGGTACTCCTAATATGTGTGGAGTATGAAATAGGGTTTTGATTCTTGATGAACATATTGGAAACCCTAATCGGTTAATGAAGGGTACCCTAAACCTAATTATGGGACGGTTGTATTTCTCTTATATTGAATGGTGATGATATGTGATATTGAAACCATGTTGATATCATGAGATAATGAGCATAGCTAAGTATGAGCTATGCTGTTTCATATACAAATTATATGAGTCTTGTAAGTCATGTCAAATACTTGTACAACAAGTATGATGTTTATACATGTCTTATGACCTAGAGATGGATGTCACCTAGTGAGAGGTGACAAGATGTTTATCAATGTCTCATGATCTAGAGATTGATGTAAGAGATGGTAATGTTCAAAATTAACAAGGAAAAAGGAAACCCTGTAACATAATAATAATAATAAATAGTTATAAAGATGATGATGAAATCTTGGTTATACATGCATTATGGTTATAGAAAAATAAGGGATATAGTGTTTCAAATATGCTAAGATGAGATATGAGGAATACTTGTATCATGTAAAGGATGTGAATGGGTATGATGGCTTTACTGAGGTATAATGCCTAGTAAAGGTGATGTGGTATTCAGTGATGAGTATAAGGGATTGATATCCCATAATGAAAGTGAAAGGGAAACATAAAGGTATTCCAACTACTATGGGATCCTTAGAAATATGGCCATGATATCACATGATTGGTATCATCCAATACCTGGATATAGTTTCACAATATTGGTATAATCCAATACCTGGATATAGTTTCACAGGATTGGTATAATCCAATACCTTGATATAGTCTCACAGGATTGGTATAATCTAATACCTAGATATAGTTTCATAGGATTTGGATAACCCAATACCTGGATATAATTTCATAGGATTGGGATAACCCAATACCTTGATATAATTTCACAGGATTGGGATAACTCAATACCTGGATAAGATCTCACAGGATTGGCATAATCCAATACTTGGATTTAATTTCAAAGGATTAGCATAGTCCAATACCTAGATATAATTTCACAGGATTGGGATAACCCAATGCCTGGATATAATTTCATAGGATTGGTATAACTCAATACCTGGATAAGATCTCACATGATTGGCATAAACCAATACATGGCTTTAATTTCATAGAATTGGCATAGTCCAATACCTAGATATAATTTAACAGGATTGGGATAACCCAATACCTGGATATAATTTCACAGGATTGGGATAACCCAATATCTGGATAAGATCTCATAGGATTGGCATAATCCAATACCTTGCTTTAATTTCATAGGATTGACATAGTCCAATACCTGGATATAATTTCATAGGATTGGTATAAACCAATACCTGGACAGAACATAATGATGTATATTCACATGATTAGTACAACTCAATACCTGGCTAGCAGATTGGCTGAGTCCAACAGATAGAAATGAGAATGATTCATAGATGTCATACCATGATAATAGTATAACATGATAAGCTTGAGATGTTGGTATAGTATGATGGGTAAATGATACACATGTTCTTCATATTCCTTATAAAGTGAGTAGATGATTTACTACCCTATCATAGATAGTTACAATGCTTTCAAAGATGAGAAATGTTCTAATCTGCTTATCCACGATGATTAACCTTGCTTATTAATATAAAAGAATCTCTGCTCAGTTTTATATTGTTTACCTATGATAATAACATTGTTGGTAGAGATTTATATCTCTCCTAGGACAATTGTCTCACCTCGTGGGATTTAAAATTTTTAGGTGGACGTGCACGAGGAGGTAGAGACCATTCTGTAGAGGAAGGACAACAACAACAGGGACATCAGTAACAACTCAGGTAGAGTGTACTGTCTCTCGTGTCTTGTAGATAGAAGTCCTATGTGTCGTCTCTATACTCTCAGGTCCTCGAATTTAGTATGTGATGGTTTTATGAACAATATGAGATTTTGGATTTATGCCTCGAGGTTTTAGGTTGCTTCAGTATGTGTTTTGACAAAGCAACTGTTATATGTTATCCTCGAGATGAGATGGTACAATGTATGTACAATGTGAACCCTGAGGTATATAAAGTTTTGTTTTTTTTCATTAAGATTTTTTCTAGGAAATGGATCTCTTTGCAAAATGGTTTTAAATTTTAGTGATTTTGTTAATCCACTTCTTATGATTATTCCACATAATTAGTGATGATTTGGCTGTCAGTTTGGTGGCGGTCGTTACAAGTTTGGTATTAGAGCTTAAGGTTCGCTGAGTCTACAGAGACATAGGACTAAGGTGTTGAGTCTGTTCTAGGGTACTCCAATACATCTTATAGTAACTCCTGCTTATGCACAAGAAGGGGTTATAGCTTAAAGATGTTTGGAGCACACAGGGATCACGTTGCTAAAAGCAATGTTGCTGCACCAGTAGGAGGTGTAAGGGATCCGATAAGAGAGGAATCCGTGCCTAAGAATCCCCATTTCGATGAAGTTATGCTAGAAAATCCAACCTTTCATGCTCTTTTTGGACAAGTCATGACCACAGTGATGCATATGACAGACTAGATGCCAGCACCAGCATCTAAGGCACCAATTCCCAATGAGGGACATGGGTCTGGTAAGACTTTTGAACGGCTACGCCGTGTAGGAGCTATAGAATATGCTGGAACAACTGACCCAACAGATGTTGATTTGTGGATCACTGAGTTAAAAAAACTTTTAAGATCCTTAATGTCCCAGATGTTGACAAAGTCAAATATACTATTTTCCTTTTGAAAGGTAGTGTTGGTCACTGGTGGGCTATAGAAGAGGTAAAAAGGAATGATGAAGAGGATAGTTGGGAAGAATTTCATCGAGAATTCATCAGTAAATATTTTCCACAAACATACTTAGATGAAATATCTCACAGTTTGAGAAGGTTTGACAAGGAATGATGTCCATTAATGAATATGAGGCTAGGTTTATGGAACTTTTATGGTTTTGTCCTCAAATGGCTGCTACTGAGTAGGAGAGGATTCAAAGTTTTGAGAAAGGATTGAATATTGAGGTGTCTATCTCAGCAGCTGTGATAGAAGGTAGAGAGAGATTCACCACATTCATGGAATCTGTCCAGAGGATAGAAAGGTCTGTGACAAAGAAACATGAGGCAAACCTCAAAAAGAGGTCTACATAGTCACAGGAACAGTGTATTGGTGGTACTAAACAACAAATGTTTTCGATAACACCGGTTCAACAACAATATAGTACACCAATACAGTGGTCACCTAGTGAGGACCAAGGTTGAAGTATACCTCCAGGGACTCCAAGAGTACCTTTAGTATCAACAAGGGACTTGTCTAGGACACAATGTGAGGGCCGATTTTGCCATAAATGTGGATAGATAGGACATCTGAGGATGCAGTGTCCAAGAAGAAATAATGAGAGGTAACATGTCAGATAAAACTTTTCATTCTGAATTATCTTTTCTTTTCTTCTCTCTGTCTAATAATTATAAGAAAGGTAGTTGTTGTTGAGCTTCTTTTAATTAGTCCTATGAGGACATGAGTAAGAGATAAGAAGGATGAGAACCTATATTTAGTCCAATATTCTCTTATATGTTTTGAAATTTCTATCTTCATGTAGGAAGGGAAGAGATGTAAAATAAATACCCAGAGAAAATTAGAAATACTAAGTAGCAAAATTTAAAGAGATGTTAAAAGAAAGAAACATAATATAAAACAAATGCATACTACCTAATTTCAGTTCTTGCATCTGGCCACATATTCATCTATTGAAGGTAAGGTAAGTATGACGCTCTTTGATTGCTATCTTTCTGATTACTCTGATCAAGTAGTCATTTTAAGACAATCTAAAGAGCATAATGAAATAGGACATGTCGCACAGATATATACGAAGGAGTCTGAGTTAACCACAGACCAACTTATAAACAAAAGAAGATGTTTAGTATAATGTATACCTTGGTATGAGGACCTTGAGGTAACAATTACCTGATGAGAGGTGACAATGTTCAGTAATGAACTAAGGGTTTGAATACCCATATCTAATAATCATATTAATGATAAAGCTAAGGGATGATGCCATGTAATCATCTTAATAATTCCTATGCTGATGGCAAGGAACCTAAGAGGAAATAAGGTTGGATGACACATGAACAGTTGAAAGTTCATGCAATACTCAAAAAAGGTGATAATCTCTTTTATTTAATAAACAACCTTAGATAATGAAGGGGAAATAAAAAGGACTATGTTTCCTTATGTTCTTTCCTTTTAGGAACATGAAAATCAAGTAAGTCTTATGACACTTGATGTGCATGGATTAGAATAAATTTATAGAAGGATACTTTGAAAAGTATCAGCTAGTCCTGGATTTTGGTTTCAAGACAAGTAAATGTGATAAGTAATACATTTGGTTTTGGTAATAACAATAGAGGAAGGAAAGGATAAGGATGTGATGTGTCTTTGACACACGCAACTAATACCAAGGTAAGGAATTCTAATGTTCAAGAAGTTTTAAAGGTATGAGATAGTGACGACATGACTCCTAATAAGATGATTAATGCTTGGTTACCTAGAAAGGCCAGCTTTGAGGTTAGTTTGGTTAACATACGATAATATGGACATCATATGTTAGGGGTTTATGCTCTACATAAAAACAACATTGATAAGGATGTATTGACTGAAGGGACATTTGTAGAATCATCTTGGGAAAAGTTTATCAAGCTAAGATAACTTCTTCGAATATCCCCATCTAGATCTATTGAGGTAGCTTATACATATAACATTTAGAGTCACCTCTGAGATAGTTCTTCTTGATAAGTAGCCTCTCCTTATGACAAGAAAATAAATAGCTAAAGAGATAGTTGGTACAAGTCATAAGAAAGTTAGTGTTGTATCAGCAGACTTGAATGTCATAATAGAAGTATGATAAGACTTGTAGTCCCAAATGGATGACATAATGTAACTCTAGTCTGGGAAGGACAATTGAGTATGTGTCTTGTATGAAAGATTCTATGATAACCCAATATGGATGAACTTTATACTGGTCTATGTTCTATGGCATCTCAATGACATCAAGATGTTATGTGGAGGCTTGATGATATGTTGCATGAATAACAATTGTCTTCCTTCATCTAGGATTTCGTGGACGAAATCCTAGTTAGGGGTTTATAACTTGTAACATCCCTGACTTGGGTTTAGGACTAACCCCGTATGTTTGGCTTAAATAAGTTGCTTAGAACTTTAATATAATTCTCCAAAAGTGTTTTGTTATCAGGTGACAAATTTATATTTCATGTTTGGTCATGTTTGAATAATGTTTGAGCAAAGTTCTCATGTTTTGGACCAAAATGCAATTTACCAAATATGAGGGGTTATAATTGCAATATGTCACATGTTAAACAAACCTCATGTGTTTTAGCATCATAAGAGAGAGAATGATGCTAGGTGGTGGCCTGTGGAAAGCCTAAATTCCAAGTTTGAACTTGTTTGAATAATGATAGTGTCCCGTGCACCAATTTTGGTACAAGTTATAATTTATCCAAAATGTAGGGTTGATATGCAATTTACCACCTATAGAGTGTCCCCACTCCCTCCTAGTATCATATATAGGATAGATAAAGAAGGAGACACCATGTTTGAATCATATTTGAGTGATGGTATTCTTGCTGATAAAAAGACCAAGAAAAGGGTTGAATGTGAAACCCTAACTTGAGTTGTATTGAGTTGTAGAGTCCATATGAGAGTGCCTATCAGCTAAGGAGCCATAGGGGGAGTCTCATATCGGTTTGTGAACTCTTGGAAAAGGCCATGATGGGAAAATCACCTCAACGAGGTGAAGACTATCAGTTTATAACTTCCTTGGAAAAGTTGTATCAGGTTGTGAATAAAGTGGTGATTAAGTTGAGATATTTTATCCAACAAGATAAGTGATGGCCGAAATATCATCTCTAGATTATCCTCAAGTGTTTTGAATTTCAAGATAAATGTGAGTCCATGCATGTACATGTGTCAACCATGCATGGACATGTGGCACCTAGTAGCTTAAAATGATGACACCTTGTATACACACTTTTTCATGAACCTCAAGTACATATACCACTCCTTTCACCTATTAGAGGAAATTTTCAAATCTTACCACCCCCTTGATCTTATATCTCTTGCATAGAGTCTTGGTATCATGCATAGGTGAAGGAGTATCGTGCATAGAGCCTTGTTATCGACCATAGAAAAGTGATATTTCCCATATCAAAGTGATATCGACCACAAATGAGGATATCAGCCACAAGTGGTGAGGTATCGTGCATAGTGCTGAGGAGCTCAAGTATTGGACCTTTGATAAGCTAATCTTAAACCTTGGGAATGTGAATATTTGGAGCTTGGAGATTTATGTTTCTCTTGAGGCGGTTTATATAACTTGAACTCAATTATGTTATTATTTACCATCAATTTGCCATAGTTGATGATTTACTTTCAATTCGAATTTTCTTGTAATTGATGAATCCATGAGTTCTATTAGTGACCTAGGACTGTTGTACATGAACTAGAATAGTAAGAATAAGAGTCTAGATGACATCATCATGGTTCAACCCCATATTGGGTTGAAGCACCTCTAAACCTATATGGTGAAGTGAACATATCACTAAAATGATACAATGGAGATACATACACCTTATACATGATATGATGATGAAGTATACACCTTGTGCATGATATGGTGTCAAGCATACACCATGTTCACGATATGAGGTAAAGTATACACCTCATGCACGACATGAAGTCAAGTATATACTCAAACCCGATATGACAAACCCTAGATGAGGAGTAACCCGATGTGGTGATACGAATACAGCACTATGATGATATAGTGATGAGTTTATACCTCGTGAATGATATGAGTGACACATACATACATCTTGTGCATGATATGGGGTCAAGCACCCACCTTATACATGATATGATATCAAGAAGATACCCTAACCCGATATGGTGTTGAAACCCAACATGGGAAAGTGAAACTCGATATGCATTGTAAACCCACATCCCTATCGGTTTGTACACTTGAGCTATTTGTAAATAATCAGTTGTCTAGCCTATTACTCATCACATGATGAAGGGTAGGATGATACCATAAAGGTTTTGAAGGGATATGAGTATAAGGGTCAAACTCGATTTGCAAACCCTAAAGGTTGAGTAACCTGATATGAATGCACAATATGGAGATAAGAAGATATCTCATGCACGATATGGTGATGAGGATACACCTATATACCCGATATGGAGGAAGAACCTCAATCTAATACACTTGATTGAGTGACACATGTAGTGAGTTATGTCCAATGATACATTAAGACATAAAGAGTTTAATGCATTTTGATAAGTAAGGGAAAATTTACCTTGAGAGAAGGATTGAGCTAACGTAATGGAGTATGACGTAATCAACATCCTAGTGAGGATGAAAGAGAAACTTATATTTGTATAATACTCATGTAATGAGTATACATTGATACTCCGAATATGTGTGGAGTATGAATTAGGGTTTTGATTACTGATGAACATACCGAAAACCCTATCCGGTTAATAAAGGTAAACCCTAACCCTAATTATGGGAAGGTTGTATTTCTGTTGTATTGAATGGTGATGATAGGTATGTGATATTGAAACCATGTTGATATAATGAGATAATGAGCGTAGCTAAGTATGAGCTATGATGTTTCATATAATATAGATTATATGAGTCTTGTAAGTCATGTGAAATACTTGTAGAAAAAGTACGATGTTTATACATGTCTTATGACCTAGAGATGGATGTTTCCTAGTGAGAGGTGACAAGATGTTTATAAAATTCTCATGATCCAGTGATTGATGTAAGAGATGGTAATTTTTAAAATAAACTAGGAAAAAGGAAACCTCGTAACATAATAATAATAATAATAAATAGTTATAAAGATGATGATGAAATCTTGGTTATACATGCATTATGGTTATAGCAAAATAAGGGATATAATGTTTTGAATATGTTAAGATGAGATATGAGGAATACTTGTATCACGTAAAGGATGGGAATGGGTATGATGGCTTGATCGAGGTATAATGCCTAGTAAAGGTGATGTGGTATTCAGTGACGAGTTTAAGGGATTGATATCCCATAATGAAAGAGAAAGGGAAATATAAAGATATTCCAACTACTATGGAATCCTTAGCAATATGGCCATGATATCACAGGATTGGTATAATCCAATACCTGAATATAGTTTCACAAGATTGGTATAATCTAATACCTGGATATAGTTTTACAGGATTGGTATAATCTAATATCTGGATATAGTCTCACAGGATTGGTATAATCCAATACCTGGATATAGTTTCACAAGATTCAGATAACCCAATACTTGGATATAATTTCACAGGATTGGGATAACCCAATACCTGGATATAATTTCATAGGATTGGGATAACTCAATACTTGGATACAATCTCACAGGATTGGCACAATTCAATACATGGCTTTAATTTCACAGGATTGGCATAGTCCAATACCTAGATATAATTTCACAGGATTGGGATAACCCAATACCTAAATATAATTTCATAGGATTGGGATAACTCAATTCCTGGATATGATCTCACAAGATTGGCATAATCCAATACCTGGATTTAATTTCACAGGATTGGCATAGTCCAATAACTGGATATAATTTCACATGATTAGGATAACCCAATACCTGGATATAATTTCATAGGATTGGGATAACCCAATACCTAGATAAAAAAGATTGGCATAATCCAATTCCTGGCTTTAATTTCACAAGATTGGCATAGTCCAATACCTAGATATAATTTCACAGGATTGGTATAAACCAATAACTGGACAGAACATAATGATGTATATTCACATGATTAGTACAACTCAATACCTGGATAGCAGATTAGTTGAGGCCAACAGATAGAAATGAGAATGATTCATGGATGTCATACCATAACAATAGTATCACATGATAAGATTGAGATGTTGGTATAGTATGGTGGGTAAATGATACACATGTTCTTCATATTCCTTATAAAGTGAATAGATGATTTACTTCCCTATCATAGACAGTTACAATGCTTTAAAAGATGAGAAATGTTCTAATCTACTTATCCACAACGATGAACCTTGCTTATTAATATAAAAGAACCTCTGCTCAGTTTTATATTGTTTACATGTGATAATAACATTGTTTGCGGAGAGTTATATCTCAATTTTTAATCATGAAAAAGACAAAACTTTTAGGATTGAAAAGTCATGACCATCATGTTATTTTACATCACATACTTCCTCTTGCATTGCGTGGTCTTCTTCCTAAGGATGTGTATGAGTCGTTTCTTGAGTTTTCTCAATTTTTCCTGGTGTTGGGATCGAAGTTCTTAAATGTGAAGGAGTTGAATAAAATTGAAGCTCAGATTCTGATTACTCTTTGTAAGTTGGAGCAGATATTTCCACTTTCATTTTTTGATGTTATGCTGCATCTTCCTATTCATTTGGCACATGAGGCTATGATATGTGAACCTATTCATGGTCACTGGATGTATCCAAAAGAGAGAAATTTTTATACCTTGAATTCCGATATTGACAATATGACCCTACCCGAGGGTTCCATAATAGAAATGTATGAATCTTTGTTCAAGATATTTGCATAGTGTAGAGACAAAGTTCAGTGGCCTAGTTTGAAAATATGATGATGATGCCATGGATTCTACAAGTTTATCTACTTTTGCATACAAGGGATGAGGGTTCGGTTGTGGAACAACAAGAGACCTTGATGCACAAGATTTGGAGCAAGCTCATATATACATTCTTAACAATTGTGAAGAGGTTGAACCTTTCATTGAGTAAGTGATTCCTTTAATATATATGTCTCATTTATATAATAAATTATAGTAAGTATACATCTAATTAATCAAATATTTTTAATTATGTTGAGAATACTACCAAATTTGAGGAATGAATCCAGAACAAATATCTTCTAAAAAACTAAATAAAAACTTCATTGAATGGTTCAAGATAAAAGAAAGTTGTCTATTTTTCTTTGTATGATGATGTACATACAGATCAATTTGTATGTTCCATTTTTAACAAACATAACTGATTTCGTTTATAGAAAAATATGAGAATGATAAAAGCAAGAAGATAGAAGAGTTGCTTTCGTTATCACGGGGTCCATCAAAATGTGTGACATGTTTTTATGGATATGTGGTGAATGGATGTCAATTTCATACTAAATCACATGAGGAAAAATCAACATCACAATGTAGTGGAGTGGTTGTGGGATGTGATGATGGAAGTGGTGGTATTATGGATTATTTTGGAAAATTGATTGAGGTCATAGAAATACACTACTTGGGTGATAACTGGGTGGTATTATTCGGTGTGATTGGTTTAATGTTGTCGATAAAGCTAAAGGATTAAAGATTGATAAGTATGACTTTACATGTGTTGATTGCAAACATATTTGGAAAACCACTAAGCCATTTATATTAGCCACTCAAGCACCTCAAGTGTTTTATGTTAATGATCACAACAACAAGGGGTGGCATGTTGTGATAAAGGTCGAGCCACGTGACAAGTTTAAGCTAGATGATGATGACAGTGCACAAGTTGTTCCAAATAATATTGGTGATGTTGTTTCGTATCTTTCTTTGCAGACAATTAATTAAACGTATGCATTTTGTATATGAATATGACATTTTGAGCCTCATTCTTTGTAAAAAAAAAACTCACTATGTTGTTTGTTCATTTACTTTATGCACTGCTTATTGTTATCTAAATTTGTGTAAGAATTATCATTTTCAATGGTTTGATCAACCACACTTACTACACAATTGGGATTTTAATTCTTGACTACTATTGTATAGGATAATGGCAACAAAGAAATAAAAAAAAATGAGAAAGATATTAAGACTAAATCTAAGTCTAAGAATTGCGTTTTGTGACAACAACTAAGTGTAATTGGAAAAAGACATGTTCATGGATTGGTACCAAAAAGTAATATGCAAACTCTCAAAGGAGGTAATAACAGTGGTATGGATGACTTATATTATTGTCATTTGTTGAATTTAAGTAGTGGGGCGATGCCTTTCTCTTCTGAAAAAAGAACTTGTCTAGAAAATACTTGGAATTCTTCTACCTCCAATATTAATGTTCAATCTCCACCAATTGAAAGTGTTGTCTCACCTTCTAAAATATCCGTAGACATCAATAATACATAAATACTAGATTTTGTGTTGTTTGATGACATAATCTCATCAGTCATGATATATGATATCAAACCAAGCACATAGATAAATGTTAGAGAACATTGTATCAGACAGACCCACCATAAGAGTGATGCATGGAAACCACACTTGATTAGTCAGGATCATCTCTTATAGTATTGGTGGTGATTGTGGTTCTTAGACCCAAAATCGTTGCACTCATTACATGTTGTTGGGTACACTTTGACATCATCAAACACAATCCTAAAATATGTATTGTTATAAAGGTGATGATTGGATGGCTTTGATACATGGGGTTTTGACTGTGAGTGATAGATATGGAATTTGTCCCTCCTAAGGGGGTATGATATCCTGGCCACTTGATAAGCGAGACTGAGAAATACATGGCCATGTACATGTGAGTCAATATATGATATTGAGCTTGCATATATCTCAGACAATCTGCTCTGGTTCAAGAAACATGGATTGAACGTTTGTTGAGGATGACAAGTGCACGCCTCAAGTTCAATCTGGATATCGGTGACAAAGGGACTATACATTCACTGTAACACCAATAATATATTGTAGATTGAAAGTTGTTCTCCAACTTTCCTTTTCATTTGGGTAGCACTGATGTGCAACTAGGCACCACTGTTTGCTTATGAAGTCATAAGTTAATTATGGACATTCACTGCTAACGTGAAATGGGACCTATAGGGTCACACACATAGGATTAACTTGGAAGAGGAGTTTATCCATGAATGATGTTTAGATTGATTACTAAAGTGTTTAGGTACTCAATTAAACATCTAATCAATAGACTTGACTCAGAATCATCAAGTTCAAGTGTTGAACCAACTGATTAGAGTGTCAGATTGATTGAGAACTGCATTGACTGAGTTCTGCACAACCTGGACCACCAACCGACCAGTTCACTGGGGTGAACCGATCGACTCATGGTCAGTGAGATGACCAGTTCAATCTAGTGAACCGATCAGTTCACATGGACCAAATGAGTAGGTGTTGGGTTTCCCAGTTTATGAGAAAAGATCCTTGTTTCACTTGTTCAATTCAATTGAGACAAGAATTAATCTTTGCATTAATTAGAAACAAATAAGGAAAGTCAAATGAAGGCAAGTCTGGGAAGTGAAACAACTGGTTCACTAAGTGAACCGATTAGTTCACACTCCCAATCGACCGGTTCACTAGTGAACCGATCGTCTCACCTTGCCAAACGATCAGTTCAGTTATGAAACGATCGATTCACTTGTCGCAGTGCAAATTGTTCATGGAAATTCCAGACCCTTCTACTCCTGTACAGACTAGGAACCCTGACCCTACCCTCTATTATAACTAGAGGGGTACAGAGGGCTTCTCCAGACACACAACTCAGAACATTAGTTGCTCTACAAAGTTGGTGTCCTCTCTGGTTGTGGTAACTGAGAGAGCCCAAGCAAGTTCTACCTGTCCAGGGAAGAACTGTGAGGGAAAGACAACTAAAGAAAAGTGACTAGTAGTGGGAGAGTGTGTCAGTGACTAGTACGTCGATAGAAGGGGACAACTCCTTCTAGTCTATCCATCAAGATGACTAGATTTCCCAATGGTCTGTGTGAACTATTTATACTACTTCTTCGTCATTGGTACTTGATATCAGATGTGGATCACACATTTGTTCAAATGTGAACGATCTAAAAAGAAGTAGGCCTTTAGAAAAAGGCGGGGTTGAACTATGTGTTTCTAATGGAGCAAGAGTTGCTGCCAGTGTAGTAGGAACCTATGAGTTATCACTACTAAGTGGGATTATAGTAGAGTTACATAACTGCTATTATGTACCTACCATGAATAGAAATATCATTTCTGTATCTTGTTTAGACAAGGATGGATTTGAATTTCTTATTAATAATGAAAAATGTTCCATTTCTAAAGATGGGATCTTTTATGGCAGCACCTCAATGTCTTATGGTCTATATTTGATAGATCTACAGACAAGTGTATACAACATAAACACCAAAAGGCAAAAACTCAATGAATCAAACAAAACATACCTTTGTCATTATCATCTAGGGCACATAAATGAGAATTGCATATCTAGACTCCATAAAGATGGTTATCTGGACTCTTTTGATTTTGAATCAATAGAGACATGTGAATCTTGTTTGTTGGGCAAGATAACAAAAACTCCCTTCTTAGGTAAAAATGAGAGAGTCAGTGATCTATTAGGACTCATACATACTAATGTATGTGGACCTCTTAGAAAAAATGATAGAGGTGGGTATCAATACTTCATTACCTTTACTGATGACTTCAATATGTATCATTATGTTTACTTGATGAAGCATAAATTAGAAACCCTTGAAAGGTTCAAGGATTTCATAAATGAATTACAGAACCAACTTGGCAAAAGTTTTAAGGAACTTCGATTCAATTGACGTGGAGAATACTTAATCCAAGAGTTTTAGGACCTTCTGAGAGCCCATGGTATTGTATCACAATGGACTCCACCAGGAACACCACAACATAATGGTGTGTTAGAAAGAAGGAATCACACATTACTGGACATGGTACGATCTATGATGAGTTTTGGGAACATGCTCTAACAACCGCCACATTTACACTTAACTGTGTACCATCTAAATCGGTTCAAAAGACACCATATGAGATATGGTATGGGAAGCGTCCCAATGTCTCTTTTATGAAGATTTGGGGTTGTGAAGCTTATGTTAGGAAAATGTTTTCTGAAAAGCTCAGACCCAAATCAGATAAATGTTATTTTGTTGGATACCCTTTGGAGACCAAAGGATATTACTTTTATTCTCAATCTGACAACAAAGTATTTGTTGACAGAGATGCTGTATTCCTGGAAAAGGAATTTATTTCCAAAGGAAACAGTGGGAGAAAAGTGGAGCTCGAAGAGGTTTGAAACCAACAAGAAAACATTGAACCAATATATGAACAAGAGGAAAATAGAGATTCACAAGTGGTTGTGGAATCTCAGTCTCCTCAAGTAACACAGGGACCTCATAGATCTAGTAGGACACACCTTGAGCCTGAAATATTTGGATATCTTGTGACTCAAGAAGGCGGTGAGTTGGTCATAGGTGATGAACCAACTACCTATCTAGAAGCTACATAAGGACCAAATTCTAAGAAATGGCTTCAGGCCATGAGATCTGAGATGGAATCCATGTATACCAACAAGGTATGGACCTTGGCGGATCCACCTGAAGGGGTAAAACCCATAGAGTGCAAGTGGGTCTTCAAGAAGAAGTCCGACATGGATGGAAATGTGCAAACTTATAAAGGTAGATTGGTTACAAAGGGTTTCAGACAAGTTCAAGGTGTTGACTATGACGAAACCTTTTCTCCAGTTGCCATGATTAAGTCCATCAGGATCATGCTTGCTATTGCAGCTTACTATGACTATGAGATTTGGCAGATGGATGTTAAAACTGCATTCCTTAATGGGAATCTTGTTGAGGATGTGTACATGACACAACCTGAAGGTTTTATAAATCCAAAGGATGCAAATAAAGTATGTAAGCTACAAAGGTCAATCTATGGATTGAAGCAAGCATCTCGGAGCTAGAATCTTCGATTTGACGAAGCAGTCAAAGAGTTTGGCTTTAGTAAAAATGAAGATGAACCTTGTGTGTACAAGAAGATTAGTGGGAGCATGACTACATTCCTCATATTGTATGTAGATGACATACTATTGAATGAGAATGATATCCCTACTTTGCAAAAGGTAAAGACATAGCTTAGAAATACATTCTCAATGAAAGACTTGGGAGAAGCATCCTATATCTTAGGAATCAAGATCTATAGAGATAGATCCAGAAGGCTTCTTAGACTAAGTCAAAGCACATACATTGATAAAGTGTTGAAGAGGTTCAACATGGAGAACTCAAAGAGAGGAAACATACCCATGGTTCATGGAGTTCCCATCTCTAGAGCTCAATGTCCCAAATCTTGTGAAGAGAGGGAACACATGAATGGGATTCCATATGCATCAGCAATTGGATCCATCATGTACACAATGTTGTGCACTTGTCCCGATGTCTCATTAGCACTCAACATGATGAGCAGATACCAGTCAGATCCTGGAGATGCTCAATGGACAGTTGTGAAGAAAATCCTAAAGTACTTGAGAAGGACTAAGGATTAATTCCTTGTGTACGATGGTGAGGAAAAGTTTGTGGTAAAGGGTTACACCAATGCAAGCTTCCAAACCAATAAAGATGATTACATATCACAGTGAGGATTAGTGTTTTGCTCAACAATGGAGCTGTAAGCTGGAAGAGTTCCAAGTAAGAGATAGTTGCAGATTCTATGACAGAGGCTGAGTATATTGTTGCATCCCATGCGACAAAGGAGGATGTGTGGATCAAGAAGTTCACCTCTGAACTTGGGGTGGTTCCTAACATCTGTGATGCAATTGAGATTTATTGTGACAACAATGGAGTTATTGCACAAGCTAAAGAACCCATATCACATCAATAGTCCAAGCACATACAATGACACTTCCATCTCATACGAGAGATCGTACAGTGAGGAGATGTGAAGATTTTCAGAGTACCAACCAAAGTCAATATTGTTGATCCCTTGACTAAGGAACTTTCACAGCAGAAGCATGATGGTCATGCCAGATCACAAGGATTAAGATTCTTGGGTGATTGGCTCTAAGTGCAAGTGGGAGTCTGTTGATATGTATGCCCATAGAGCCAGTCATATGATGATTGTATTGGCATACTTTGTATATGACTTGAATAATAATAAAGGCAATTTTTGTCTATATGTTTGATCTATTTTGAGATAAAGATATAACATGTTAGATGTCTAAAGAATGGTATTACTCAATGACGTATGTCTTCAGGTTAAGGACCTGAACAATGAGATCAAACGGGTGTTAAGAGTATACATTCTTGTCATGTCTCTAGTCGGTTATTATTGTGGAAATATCCATAGACAACAAATAATACATAAAGACTAGATTGTGTATAGGTTGATGACAGAATCTCATCAATCATGATATATGATATCAAAACAAGCACATAGATACATGTTAGAGAATAGTGTATCAGATAGACCCACCATAAGAGTGATTCATGGAAACTACACTTGGTTAGTCAGGATCATCTCTTATAGTATTGGTGGTGACTGTGGTTCTTAGACATGAAATCATTGCACTCATTACATGTTGTTGGGTAAACTTTGACATCATCAAACACAGTCCTAAAATATAGATTGTTATAAAGGTGATGATTGGGTGGCTTTGATACATGGGGTTTTGACTGTTAGTGATAGATATGGAATTTTTCCCTCCTAAGGGAGTATGATATCATGGCCACTTGATAAACGAGACTGAGAAATACATGGCCATGTATATGTGAGTCAATATATGATATTGAGCTTGCATATATCTCAAACATTCTGCTCTGGTTTAAGAAACATATATTGAACGTTTGTATAAGATGACAAGTCCATGCCTCAAGTTCTATCCGGATATCAATGACAAAGGGACTATACATTCACTGTAACACCAATAACAAATTGTTGGTTGAAAATTGTTCTCCAACTTTCCTTTTCACTTGGGTAGCACTGACGTGCGACTAGGCACCTCTCTTTGCTTATGAAGTCATAAGTTAATTATGGACATTTACTGCCAACGTGAAATGGGACCTACACATAGGATTAACCTGGAAGAGGACTTTATCTATGAATGATGTTTAGATTGATTACTAAAGTTTTTAGGTACTCAATTAAACATTAAATCAATAGACTTGACTCAGAATCATCAAGTTCAAGTGTTGAACCAACTAATTAGAGTGCCAGATTGATTGAGAACTACATTGACTGAGTTTTGCACAACTTGGACCACCAACTGACTGGTTCACTAGTGAACTGATCGACTCAC
Organism: Alisma plantago-aquatica; assembly: GCA_963693085.1. Classification (NCBI taxonomy): domain Eukaryota; kingdom Viridiplantae; phylum Streptophyta; class Magnoliopsida; order Alismatales; family Alismataceae; genus Alisma; species Alisma plantago-aquatica. Next base: position 796,985,582 of record OY856413.1, on the reverse strand, counting down.
GGTTAGTGAGATGACCGATTCACTCTAGTGAACTGATCGGTTCACAAGGACCAAATGAGCAGGTGTTGGATTTCTCGATTTGTGAGAAAAGATCCTTGTTTCACTTGTTCAATTCAATGGGGACAAGAATTAATCTTTGCATTAATTAGAAATGAATAAGGAAAGTCAATTGAAGGCAAGTCTGAGAACTGAAATGACTGATTCACTAAGTGAACCAATTGGTTCATAGTCTCAACCGACCGACTCACTAGTGAACTAATCATCTCACCTTGCCAAATGACCAGTTCAGTTATGAAACGACTGATTCACCTACCATAGTACAAATTGTTCATGGAAATTCTGGACCCTTCTACTCCCGCACAGACTGGGAACCCTGACCATGCCTTCTACTATAAATAGAGGGGTTCAAGTGTGGGCTCCGATCTTCAAAACACGACATAACTCAGCGGAAGCATTCGATCAGCAGCGGAATACAAAAATCACCGAAAATTAAAACTTTTTGAGACAAGCTCTTGAAATCATAAATTTTTTTTATAGAGACAAGATAAACAGTTTACATCTTTGTTAAATCACTTCATGAGTGATTATACACAACCAGATGAAATCTCAAGATTCAAAACCAAAAATCTCAGACCAACTAACTCCAAGGACCTGAGAGTACAGAGAAGACATAGGACTAACTAACTACATGGCTCAACAATCAGTATCTCCAACTGAGATTCACTGCTACTCCTGGTGCTGCTGCTGTTGATACTGATCACCTACAGACTGGTTCCTTCATCCTTGACGACCACCTAAAAAGTTGGAATCTACGGAGTGAGACAATTTTAAATAATTGTCCCAGCGAGAGTTATAACTCTCTGCCAGAAGCTTTATTATAGCAGTCATAGAACAACATAAGTAATAAAAGCTTTTAAGGTAATCAACACCAGGTTGACATTAAGTAGAATAACAACATTAAAGAAATATGAAGAACATATGTACTATGAAGTGTAACATCATTCATTGTATCTCGTATTTCAACCTAAGCAGATATGCTACACGGTTGATTATGTTTTACAAACATTATTATGCCCTACGGAGATGAGGTATACCGCTCATACTCCAACCGATCACTGTTAAGTCGCATCGGTATCATACCTAGGTCATCAAAAGAGCCAGATTCTTATGACCTCATCTTCCTCAATCACAGTGAGGATATACATGCAGGACATCTAGTGTCTCTGCTACTATAGCTCACCAGGGTATTCTGGTACTTCACTATTAGAGTCAAAGTGGCATTCTATACTCTCTTCGCCATCGAAAGATTTCTTGTTTATCTCTCATCGATGTGGTATAAAAGGTTTCCTCGGGAGATTAGTGTTACATCACCTCGACATTAACATATAGTGAAGGATTGATAGATTAAGATACATCTACATCAATTCCTACACTAGGATGTAAGGATATACACATCCATATTCCCCCACATACTCAAAAGTATGTGATCTAGGAGTTTCCTTAGGAAAACCTGTTTCACCATCATTTAGCTTCTAACAATGATGGATCTATGATCAGGGCTCTACATGGTATGATTATTCTTGATTAGTTAGGTACATTTCAATATTCTTTTAATCATCATTCATGTTCTCAAACATTAATAATTAGCATAGCAACTATGAAAGTAGAGTACTAAATGTAACAAGTCTAACTCGTATCAGTTATCATTTCTTAACCATCTCATCACAAGTCATCTAACCAGCATGACCTTAATGATACTCATGGCTCTTACAACCTATCACCTCATGTGATGCCACTTACTAGGCAACATGATATTTCACTATTCATAAAGCTAATAACAGGCTTTCAATGAATATGGTACCATAATCCTTACCTGGATATGATCATCCTCATATATGAACCTGCATGGTTAATTCAACTAATAATAGTAAACAATTCATTTCAAGAGTTGTACTTTCATACTCTTACAAGAGCTAGGTTCCCTGATTTACATGAATTAGGGTTATCCAATCCCTTCCATTATGATTAGAAATAGTGGTTCCTCCTTTCATAATTAGCTCATGAAGATTCATGCTTAAAAGCATAACTTGGAATTAGGGTAATTGTACATTTCATCACATTACCCCCAATTAGGGTTTACTATTCACATTACATGTTTTCACCCTAGAATTAGGGTTTACTAATCACTTTATAATGAATTGATCTCATAGCATCATCATTGATGGCTTCAAATTAGGTTAAGATTCATCAATTATCATAATTAGGGTTTTCATGATCTCACATAGGTGGATCATACCCTAACCATGCACATTCATGTACATTGAAGGTACTTTTCTTGAGTTTCAACCATAAATGGTACTTTCTCTCTCCTATTACTAATAAATGGTGATTACATCACTCTAGATTATGTTAGGTCAAGTCCTCATTAATTAACATAAGCTAAGTCACCGCTATCATGTCATTAGGGTTTGATTGATCAAGTGTGTCATCTACTTGAACCCTTAAAGGGCACATTGGTAATGTATACCTTCAATCATCACATGGTTCAATCTATTAGTCACTTAGCCCCTTAATGTCTTAGGGTACCATTAAGGTTTGGATTAGACCATCATTGGACCAATTACACCTTCAAACGATTAAGCAAAAACAGCCCTAAAAGTCTCCAAACGGTCTTGAGATTGTTTGGGGGCGTTGACCGTTTGAGAAAGTTGACCTCCAAACCGTTTGAAGTTATGCGACTTGAAACCGTTTGATCTTAAACGATCTTGAGATCGATTGGACCAAACGACCTTGAGATCGTTTGAGCCCAAACGGTCTTGAGACCGTTTGGCCTCAAACGGTCTTGAGACCGTTTGGCCTCAAACGGTCTTGAGACTGTTTGGATCCAAACGGTCTTGAGACCGTTTGGTCCAAATGGGCCCAAACCGCATGGACCTCAAAGGTATATCAAAGGTTATAATCGATTATGGTTATCTATGTTGAATCCTCCAATTAGCCATAACCTTGTTAGCCACTTATAAATTGAGTCAATTAGGATTAGCCTTAATCAATTGGACACCAAATTGACCCTCAATTGAAAGCCAATTAGGGTTGAATCCAACTCAATTAGGGTTTGCAATCGGCTAATCATCAATGCTCATCAACATGAATCCAATTGAGGTTGAATCCATCAATTTACATTCAATTGGGACCAAACTTGGACCCAACGGTCTTTAGATAGTTTCGACACCCTCCAAATGGTCTTGAGACCGTTTGCCCAAAGTTTCATCAAAATCTAAGTTAATTTGATAAGGGTTGAACCCTAATTAGGTCTAAAATCAGCACTTTTATCAATTCATCAACCTATTGTGATTGGATCCTCAAACCATCAAATTTCCTTAACCCTAGACCTCCAAACGGTCTTGGGTTGTCACCAAACGGTCTTGAGACCGTTTGAGTGAACCCACAAATGGTCTTGAGACCGTTTGGGCCCTTCAACCCAAAGTTCACCAAAATCTATCCTTGAAATCAACAATTCCACCCGATTAGGGTTTAAGGGGTTGAAGTGCCTTCAACTTGTGATTGGTTTGGAATTAGGTTATGATTCTTTGTAGATATTAAATTCAACATGTTTACAACAGACCTATAAATGGTCTTCCCTTGGTCAACCCTATCAAACAGTCTTGGAGACCGTTTGAATCTAAACGGTCTTGCAAGACCGCATGAGATCAAACTGTTTGAGACCGTTTGATTTCAAACGGTCTGCAAACCGTTTAGACCAATTGGTCCAAGGTCGTTTGATAAAGTTGCCTAGGAATTCATGCCCATCATCTTCAACCTATGTTCAGGTCGGTTACTCCAAGGATTGCTTGCAAAAATTCAAGGAAGAATGGGGAAGAAGAAGAACTAAGTACTAGTTTGCAAGAACATAAATATGCATAATAAAGAAAGAAGTTTAGAGTTATAAAACCCACCTCAAACGTTGTTCCTAGAGCTCCAAGCTTCCAAGATTCAAGCCTTTAATGACGTCTTGAGCTCCACAGGTTGGCCAAAGGTGATTCTCCAAGGAAAGGTTGGGGAAAGTCGGCTAGAACAAGAAACCTAACTGAGTTAACCATAAAACCAACCTTATACAAGGAATTCCTCCATGAATCCGAGCTAGAAGATGGTCTCTTCTCACCTTATAACAAGTTGGTCATATCCTTGAGCTCCAGAGCTCTGCCTTAGTTGGTTGAGCAAGATGAGAAGTGAAGAAGAGAAGAGATCTCATTTACTTAGTTTGCAAAGGAAGAAGCTTATATAGCTTAGGTTAATTTTCACCATAAGGACCTCTAGTTTATGGATTTCTCATCTAGGTCCCTCCTTCCTTCTAAGGCACGTTAAAATATCATAACTTAAGCAAAGCCCATCAAAACTCAAGATCCAAGGGTAAAGAAAACCAACATGCAACCTAAAGTACATATATGAAGGGTCTCCTTACTCATACTAGGTGATTTTACTACAAAGGTCATTCTTCTTATCTGATTATTCAATTGAAGCACCCCTTTCATCATTCCTACTCTAAATGATGTCAATAGTCATAAAAGATATTCTAGTAGGGGTATTTTACAAGTTGTATCCCACATTTAGGGTAAATTGCACTTTTACTCCAAAATTTAGGGTTTTAAGCACAAGGATTGTTCCACAAGCTGCATCTTGATGTACAAGCTTGGGAAATCCATCATACCTCAACATATTCACTCATATGATGTATCATCATCAAAGGAACATCTTAACCTGTGTAATTTTGCAAGTTAACCCCTCTAACTGGGTAATTTGCACCTAGGTCCCTGCATTACAAAACAATACTACAACTTTGTTTAAAAAGGGGCAAAATTGAAAGTGCATGTTCCTCAGGAACTTAATTACATGCCAAAAGATAATCACAAGTATTTAATTACATATTTAGGCAAAACATCTAGGGTTAGTCTATAACCCAGGTCAGGGATGTTACAAATTATCCACCCCTTACAAGGATTTCGTCCCTGAAATTGATAAAACATATTAAGAGAAAAGAGCAGGGTATTTCCTTCTCATCTCATCCTCTAGTTCCCAAGTGGCTTCTTCGACACCACAGTGATTCCAGAGGACTTTCACAAGGCATATATCTTTCTTCTTTAGCTTTTTAATTCTATTATCAAGGATTGACACTGGTCCTTCCTCATAAGTTATATCTTCATTCAATTCTACTTCCATTGGTTATAGAACTGACTCAGTGTTAGGGTGACATTTCCTCAGCATAGAAATGTGGAACACAAGGTGTAACTTCTGCAACTCCTGAGGTAATTCTAGTTTATAGGCTACCTTTCCAACCCGTTCAATGATTGGATAAGGCCCCATAAATCTAGGAGCCAACTTCCCTTTCCTTCCAAAATGAAGGACTCCTTTCCAAGGCGAGACCTTAAGGTACACTCTGTCTCCAACCTGGAACTCTAAGGGTCTATGACGTCTGTCGGTGTAAGATTTCTGCCTATCCTGTGCAGTCTTAATCTGTTGTTGTATTACTTTAATCTTCTCTGTGGTCTACTGCACAAGATCAGGACCTAACAACTGATGTTCACCAGTCTCATACCAACATAAGGGTGATCTACAACGTCTACCATACAAAGCTTCATAAGGTGCCATATCAATGCTATGTTGATAGCTATTGTTATAGGCAAACTCTATCAAGCTTAGGTGTATATCCCAACTCCCGATAAACTGGAGAACACATGCTCTCAACAAGTCTTCCAAGGTCTGTATAGTCCTTTCTGACAGTCCATCAGTCTGTGGATGAAAGGTTGTACTAAACCTTAACTTGGTGCCTAAGGCTCTGTGTAACTGCTCCCAAAAACGACTTGTAAACTGGGGACCTCTGTCAGAAACTATAGTGACAGGAACTCCGTGCAATCGAACTATCTCTTGAACATACAGTTGTGATAACCTTTCAGCAGAATAGGTTGTTTTGACAGGTAAAAATGTGTTGTCTTTGTCAACCTATCAACAATTACCCAGATGGAATCATGTCCTTTGCTTGTCCTGGGTAGGCCAACAACAAAGCCCATGGTCACATGGTCCCACTTCCACTGTGGTATGGGTAAAGGTTGCATTGTCCCTGCAGGCTTCTGGTGTTCAGCTTTAACTTGCTGACACACAGGACACCTCAGAACAAACTCAGCAACATCATTTTTCATCCCAGGCCACCAATACATATCTTTCAAGTTTCGATACATCTTGGTGCTCCCTAGATGCATGGCATACATCGAAGAATGAGCTTCTTCCAGGACTAACTTCCTCAAGTTATCCACATCCGGTACTATCATCCTCCCATGATAGCATGCCATCTGATCATCTGAGTCATGGAAATCATATCGCTTCTCATTACCATACTCAGACCTAATCTGCTGAACTGCAACATCAACTTGTTGTGCCTCCTTTATCTGCTCTCTTAGGGTAGGTTTAATATGCATTTCAGCTAACAATCCGGCTAACAATGACACCTTCAACTGCACATTGTCTTGCCTTAAAGAGATAGGCCTATCTCTCCTAGAGCATACTAAGGAACTTAGTAGTGCTCTATCCAAGGTTGATGTTGCTAATTTCCTACTCAAGGCATCTACAACCACATTGGCCTTCCCTGGACGGTAATCAATTATACAATTGTAGTCCTTGATTAACTCCATCCAGAGACGTTGCCTCATGTTAAGTTCATGCTGAGAGAAGATATACTTAAGGTTCTTGTGGTCTGTGAAAATCTAGAATGTCTCTCCGTAGAGATAATGTCTCCAGATCTTCAAGGCATGAACCACAACAGCTAACTCCAGATCATGTGTCGGATAATTCTCCTCGTGTTTCTTAAGCTGTCGGGAAGCAAAAGAAATCGCTTGCTTATCCTGCATCAACACGCATCCGAGTCCATTCTTGGAGGCATCACAGAAAACTACATATCCTTTACCTTGCTCAGGTAGCACAAGCACAGGTGCACTTGTCAACCTCTCCTTCAACAGCTGGAAAGACTGTTGACACTTATCACTCCAGGCAAAAGGAACATCTTTCCGGGTTAACTTGGTCAAGGGTAAGGCTATAGAACTGAAGTTCTTGATGAACCTTCGGTAGTAGCCAACTAACCCTAAGAAACTACGAATCTCCGTCGGTGTCTTCGGTTGTTCCCACTGTATAACAGATTCTACCTTTTTAGGGTCAACACGAATACCCGAGGCAGATACCACGTGTCCAAGAAAAGATACTTCCGGCAACCATAACTCACACTTGCTAAACTTAGCATATAGCTTATGTTCCCTTAGCAAGGTCAAAGCTTGGCGAATATGTTATTCATGCTGCTGAGCATCTCTAGTATAGATCAGAATGTCATCTATGAAGACAACAACACACTGATCGAGGAAAGGTCGGAAGATTCTATTCATGAGTTCCATAAATGCAGCTGGTGCATTAGTTAGTCCAAACGACATAACTGTGAACTCATAGTGACCATACCTTGTCCTAAAGGCATACTTGGATATGTCACTGTTCTTAATACGAAGTTGATGATATCTTGACCTCAAGTCTATCTTTGAGAAGACAGTTGCACCATGCAACTAGTCAAAAAGATCATCAATCCTCGGCAGAGGGTACTTGTTCTTTATTGTTACTTTATTGAGTTGTCTATAATCAATGCACAACCACATTGACCCGTCTTTCTTTTTAACAAACAAAACCGGAGCACCCCAGGGTGAAGTACTCGGTCGGATGAAACCCTTCTCAAGTAACTCCTGAAGTTGTTTCTTGAGTTCTGCCATCTCGGCAGGTGCCATCCTATACGGTGTTTGAGCTATATGTTGTGTATCTGGGACCAAATTGATTTCAAAATCAATTTCCCGAGGCGGTGGTAAACCTAGAAGTTCTTCAGGAAACACGTCTTCAAATTCCCTGACTACAAGAACTTCAGCAGGGTTGGGACTCTCCATGGTAGTATCTACCAAATGGGCCAAGAATGCATAACATCCTTGCCTCATCAGCTTTTCAGCAACCATAGCTGACACAAGACAGGTGGTTAGAATCTTTCTCTCTCCTTGAAAGATCCATGTGTTGCTTTCATCAGCAAACATAGCCTGCTTGGATTCACAATCCACGACAACTCTATACCTTTACAAGGAATCCATCCCAAGGATTATATCAAATCCTTGCATATCAAGTGGTATAAGATCTACTTGAATGCGATGATCAGAAAAGAAGAGGATGCAGGGAGAGCATACCTCCTACAACATAGCAGACCCTCTTAATGGAGTCTCAAGCAACAAGCTATCTGCCCTATGACTGACCGTCATATTGCAGTTGCGAATCACTCTCCGAGTGATAAAGGAGTGTGTAGCACCCGGGTCAATCAAAACAGACACATCATAGGATTTAGACATATCAGAATATAAAAGTTCCATCTAACCTGCCACAACCCGTGGATTGACCACTACATCTGGTGGGTTCATAGCATAGAACCTCGCTGTCGCCTGAGGTTGAGTTGGTACTGACGATCCAGCTTGAGACGCTTGTCCACGTCCTCTAGCTGCTCCTTGAGAATGCCTTCACTGTGATCCCTGTTGATTCTGTCTCTGAGTCTATGTCACACTGACAGGCCTAGACCTACAATCCTTCATCAAGTGTCCCACCTTCCCACAGTTGTAGCAGCTTCTTTCCAGTTGTTGGGGTCTTGGTGGTCCTGTAACTGACATTGATGTTGAACTGCAAGTCTCTTATGGCGGTAGACTTCGTCCTCTACCTCTACTTGGGGACCACTGAGTCTGAGAACTAGATCTGGGTGGTGGAGGGTTAGGTGCAGAGGATCTAGGCTTCTTAAAGTCTCTAGATGAAGAACCCTAGAACTATGGATATCTCTTTTGGGTTTGCCTCTTCTCAACTACGGATCTCTCTATCCTTTGGACTGAATCAACGAAGGTAGCGAACCTCTCCCGATTCTCTAAGGCAGACACGGGAGTAGTCAAGTCGGCATTCAAACCCTTCTCAAACCTTATGATCCTTTCTTCTTCTGTGGCAGCCATGTGCGGACAGAACTGCACCAACTCCATGAACTTAGCTTCGTACTCGCTAATGTTCATCATGCCCTGCCTCAATCTCTCGAACTGAGAGATCTTCTCGTCCAGGAAGGTCTTTGGAAAATATATGTGGACAAATTCCCGTCGAAAGTCTTCCCACGAGATCTCTATCCCATGCCTCTTCTACTCTTCCATGGTCCACCAATGACCATCACTTCCTTTGAGAAGATAGATAGCATGTCTAACCTTCTCAGCTTCAGGGATGTTCAAGATTCTGAAAGCTTTCTCCAACTCAATTAACCACAGATCGGCATCTGCGGGGTCAGCTGTTCCAAAATATTCGGTAGCTCCGACACGACGAAGTCTCTTGAACGTCTTACTGATACCTTACCCTTCAGGGTGGACAGGTGCCCTAGGTGTAGGCATGGGCATCTTGTCGGTGATGTGTGTCATGGTAGTCATAAACTGCCCGAACATAGTTTGAACAGCTGGGTTACCCATATCAGCTGGGTCAAACTGAGGTGGCTCAGGTATATGCTGCTCTATTTCTGGGTTTCTTGCACCTTCTCGGGGTGCATCGACACTACTTTCTGCCACGTATTCCTCATGTGGCTCAGACATCCTTATATATCTTCTTCTCCTGGGGAGAAGAAGATTCTTTTAGATAAGAAAGAACCACTAAGGATAGACTCGACATCCTAAGTCCTATGTCTCTGTAGACTCAATGAACCTAGAGCTCTGATACCACTAAATTGTGGGCTCCGATCTCCAAAACACGACATAACTCAGCGGAAGCATTCGATTAGCAGCGGAATACAAAAATCACCGAAATTTAAAACTTTTTGAGACAAGATCTTGAAATCATAAAATTTTTTTTATAGAGACAAGATAAACAGTTTACATCTTTGTTAAATCACTTCTTGAGTGATTATACACAACCAGATACAAAATCTCAAGATTTAAAACCAAAAATCTCAGACCAACTAACTCCAAGGACCTAAGAGTACAGAGACGACATAGGACTAAATAACTACATGGCTCAGCAGTCAGTATCTCCACCTGAGATTCACTGCTACTCCTGGTGCTGCTGCTGCTGATACTGATCACCTGTAGACTGGTTCCTTCATCCTCGACGACCACCTAAAAAGTTGGAATCTACAGAGTGAGACAATTTTAAATAATTGTCCCAGCGAGAGTTATAACTCTCCGCCAGAAGCTTTATTATAGCAGTCATAGAACAACATAAGTAATAAAATCTTTTAAGGTAATCAACAGCAGGTTGACATTAAGTAGAATAACAACATTAAAGAAATATGAAGAACATATGTACTATGCAGTGTAACATCATTCATTGTATCTCGTAGTTCAACCTAAGCAGATATGATACACGGTTGATTATGTTTTACAAACATTATTATGCCCTACGGAGATGAGGTATACCGCTCATACTCCAACCTATCACTGTTAAGTCGCATCGGTATCATACCTAGGTCATCAAAAGAGCCGGATTCTTATGACCTCATCTTCCTCAGTCAGAGTGAGGATATACATGCAGGACATCTAGTGTCTCTGCTACTATAGCTCACCAGGGTATTCTGGTACTTCGCTATTAGAGTCACAGTGGCATTCTGTACTCTCTTCGCCATCGAAAGATTTCTTGTTTATCTCTCATTGATGCGGTATAAAAGGTTTCCTCAGGAGATTAGTGTTACATCACCTCGGCATAAACATATAGTGAAGGATTGATAGATTAAGATACATCTACATCAATTCCTACACTAGGATGTAAGGATATACACATCCATATTCCCCCACATACTCAAAAGTATGCGATCCAGGAGTTCCCTTAGGAAAACCTATTTCACCATCATTTAGCTTCTGACAATGATGGATCTATGATCAGGGTTCTACATGGTATGATTATTCTTGATTAGTTAGGTAAATTTCAGTATTCTTTTAATCATCATTCATGTTCTCAAACATTAATCATTAGCATAGCAGATATGAAAGTAGAGTACTAAATGTAACAAGTTAACTCGTATCAGTTATCATTTCTTAACCATCTCATCACAAGTCATCTAACCAGCATGACCTTGATGATACTCATGGCTCTTACAGCCTATCACCTCATGTGATGCCACTTACTAGGCAACATGATATTTCACTATTCATAAAGCTAATAACAAGCTTTCAATGAATATGGTACCATAATCCTTACCTGGATATGATCATCCTCATATAAGAACCTGTATGGTTAATTCAACTAATAATAGTAAACAATTCATTTCAAGAGTTGTACTTTCATACTCTTACAAGAGCTAGGTTCCCTGATTTACATCAATTAGGGTTATCCAATCCCTTCCATTATGATTAGAAATAGTGTTTCCTCCTTTCATACTTAGCTCATGAAGATTCATGCTTAAAAGCATAACCTGGAATTAGGGTAATTGTACATTTCATCACATTACCCCCAATTAGGGTTTACTATTCACATAACATGTTTTCACCGTAGAATTAGGGTTTACTAATCACTATATAGTGAATTGAGCTCATAGAATCATCATGTATGAGAAACATCATCATTGATGGCTTCAAATTAGGTTAAGATTCATCAATTATCATAATTAGGGTCTTCATGATCTCACATAGGTGGATCATACCCTAACCATGCACATTCATGTACATTGAAGGTACTTTTCTTGAGTTTCAACCATAAACGGTACTTTCTCTCTCCTATTACTAATAAATGGTGATTACAACACTCTAGATTAGGTTAGGTCAAGTCCTCATTGATTAACATAAGCTAAGTCACCGCTATCATGTCATTAGGGTTTGATTGATCAAGTGTGTCATCTACTTGAACCCTTCAAGGGCACATTGGTAATGTATACCTTCAATCATCACATGGTTCAATCTATTAGTCACTTAGCCCCTTAATGTCTTAGGGTACCATTAGGGTTTGGATTAGACCATCATTGGACCAATTACACCTTTAAACGATTAAGCAAAAACAGCCCTAAAAGTCTCCAAATGGTTTCACCTCTCAACCTCCAAACGGTCTTGAGATCGTTTGGGGGCGTTGATCGTTTGAGAAAGTTGACCTCCAAACCGTTTGAAGTTATGCGACTTGAAACCGTTTGATCTTAAACGATCTTGAGATCGATTGGACCAAATGACCTTGACATTGTTTGAGCCCAAACGGTCTTGAGACCGTTTGGTCCAAATGGGCCCAAACCGCATGGACCTCAAAGGTATATCAAAGGTTATAATCGATTATGGTTATCTATGTTGAAGCCTCCAATTGGCCATAACCTTGTTAGCCAATTATAAATTGAGTCAATTAGGATTAGCCTTAATCAATTGGACACCAAATCGACCCTCAATTGAAATCCAATTAGGGTTGAATCCAACTCAATTAGGGTTTGGAATCGGCTAATCATCAATGCTCATCAACATGAATCCAATTGAGGTTGAATCCATCAATTGACATTCAATTGGGCCCAAAATTGGCCCAAACGGTCTTGAGATCGTTTGGAAACCCTCCAAACGGTCTTGAGATCGTTTGGAAACCCTCCAAATGGTCTTGAGACCGTTTGCCCAAAGTTTCATCAAAATCTAAGTTAATTTGATAAGGGTTGAACCCTAATTAGGTCTAAAATCAGCACTTTTATCAATTCATCAACCTATTGTGATTGGACCATAATACCATCAAATTTACTTAACCCTAGACCTCCAAACGGTCTTGAGACCGTTTGAGTGAACCCCCAAATGGTCTTGAGACCGTTTGGGCCCTTCGACCCAAAGTTCACCAAAATCTATCCTTGAAATCAACAATTCCACCCGATTAGGGTTTAAGGGGTTGAAGTGCCTTCAACTTGTGATTGGTTTGGAATTAGGTTATGATTCTTTGTAGATATTAAATTCAACATGTTTACAACATACCTCTAAATGGTCTTCCCTTGGTCAACCCTATCAAATGGTCTTGGAGACTGTTTGAATCTAAACGGTCTTGCAAGACCGCATGAGATCAAACGGTTTGAGACCGTTTGATTTCAAACGGTCTGCAAACCGTTTGATTTCAAACGGTCTGCAAACCGTTTAGACCAATTGGTCCAAGGTCGTTTGATAAAGTTGCCTAGGAATTCACGCCCATCATCTTCAACCTCTGTTCAGGTCAGTTACTCCACGGATTGCTTGCAAAAGTGCAAGGAAGAATGGGGAAGAAGAAGAACTAAGTACTAGTTTGCAAGAACATAAATATGCATAATAAAGCAAGAAGGTTAGAGTTATAAACCCGCCTCAAATGTTGTTCCTAGAGCTCCAAGCTTCCAAGCTTCAAGCCTTTAATGGCGTATTGAGCTCCACATGTTGGCCAAAGGTGATTCTCCAAGGAAAGGTTGGGGAAAGTCAGCTAGAACAAGAAACCTAAGTGAGTTAACCATAAAACCAACCTTATACAAGGAATTCCTCCATGAATCTGAGCTAGAAGATGGTCTATTCTCACCTTATAACAAGTTGGTCGTCTCCTTGAGCTCCAGAGCTCTGCCTTAGTTGGTTGAGAAAGATGAGAAGTGAAGAAGAGAAGAGAATTCGTTTACTTGGTTTGCAAAGGAAGACGCTTATATAGCTTAGGTTAGTTTTCACCATAAGGACCTCTAGTTTATGGATTTCTCATCTAGATCCCTCCTTCCTTCTAAGGCACGTTCAACTATCATAACTTAAGCAAAGCCCATCAAAACTCAAGATCCAAGGTAAAGAAAACCAACATGCAACCTAAAGTACATATATGAAGGGTCTCCTTACTCATACTAGGTGATTTTACTACAAAGGTCATTCTTCTTATCTGATTGTTCAATTGAAGCACCCCTTTCATAATTCCTACTCTAAATGATGTCAAGAGTCATAAAAGATATTCTAGTAGGGGTATTTTACAAGTTGCACCCCACATTTTGGGTAAATTGCACTTTTACTCCAAAATTTAGGGTTTTAAGCACAAGGATTGTTCCACAAGCTGCATCTTGATATCAAAGCTTGGGAAATCCATCATACCTCAACATATTCACTCATATGATGTCTCATCATCAGAGGAACATCTTAACCTATGTAATTTTGCAAGTAAACCCCTCTAACTGGGTAATTTTCACCTAGGTCCCTGCATTACAAAACAATACTACAACTTTGTTTAAAAAGGGGCAAAATTGAAAGTGTATGTTCCTCAGGAACTTAATTACATGACAAAAGATAATCACAAGTATTTAATTACATATTTAGGCAAAACATCTAGGGTTAGTCTATAACCCAGGTCAGGGATGTTACAACAAGGGGCTTCTCCAAACACACAACTCAAAACATCAGTTGCTCTACAAAGTTATTGTCCTCTCTGGTTGTGGTAATTGAGAGAGCCCAAGCAAGTTCTACCCATCTAGGGAGGAACATCAAGGGAAAGACAACTGTAGAAAAGTGACTGGTAGTGGGAGAGTGTGTCACTGACTAGTACGTCGACAGAAGGAGACAACTCCTTCTAGTCTAACCATCGGGACAACTAGAGTTCCCGATGGTCCGTGTGGACTATATATAAAGGCGGGAGATTTCTGTCGCTTAGGAGGATGACCGTCAACCATAGTCTGGGTATATACTAGGAGCTGCACAGATACCGTCGAAGACTAGGTGGTTGAAGACCGCACTAGCTGCAAGGTATTATCACTGAGCAAGCCTCAGGACTAGATATATGTCCCTAAACCATCCTTCTTATTGCATATTTGTTGATGCGACCTGCTGGTTATGGGTTTGTGGTTAGATAAAAAATTTGTTTCCGCTGCCTGTTTTGTCCTACAAAACCCAACACTGTCAAGGGTGCCCTGTTGAAAAAAAATCATAAGGTATGGAGTAGACACTTGGGGAGGATTGTTTGTGATCAAAACATTTGCCCATTGAAGGTTCACTCATGGAATGATATTATTGAAAGACAGAAAGAGAATATGTGGGTAGAAACTATGGTGTGTGTCCCTATTTAATTTTATATTTGTCTAGTTCTTAAATATTTATATGACCATAATATCCTTAATGCATGTTTCACTTGTTTAGGATAATTTTTCCAACAACAAGATGGATGATTTTAAAAATCACATGATAAAACATATGAAAGAGTTATGGGTGAAATGGATGGAAACAATGCATCACAAGGTTAATGGGATACACATAAAGCAACAACTATCAAAAAAATTCTATGGCAATAGAAGTTTCTAGTGATTGGGAATGGCTTGTAAAATAAGTTTTTCACAATAAAAAAATTTTGGTAGTCTCATGAGTGATCAATTTCATACTTGTTCTGCTTACTTAAACTCATGCATGTAAAGTTCATGATCTAATAACTTTTTGTTAATAAAATGCAGGCCTTGAGTAAGAGAAACACAAAGAATAGAGAAGGCTTGAACAGGAAACTAATTCACCGCACATGTAGCATGCCTTTTAGAGAAATTTCTTGATAGAAGGTTGTTTAAATATATGTCTTATAATACATCCTTCATATATGTTTTGATGTGTATCAATTAACTATTGGTGATGTTATAGGATGGAAAAGATGGGAACACACCTGACTCTGGAACAATATATTTGAGAGATGCAATTAGAGTGATACATTAGCTAATATGGATTTATCTCAAGTTCATGTAAGTATTCTAATATACATGATCATGTCACCATATGTATCTTGTCACTGTATTAATCACTCTATCTTATAGGTAAAAATTCTCAACATCCAACAAGCTGAGCCATCCCTTCATCATATAGAGGTTGCAGAAAAAGCATATGGAGAACCACGAACAAGAAAATACATATCTGGTTATGGTGGAGGAGTGAAAACCTAGAGATGTTAGAGGTCCATACAAAACCAAGAACACACTATTGGATGAGCTAAAATCCAAGGAGCAAGCATTTAAAGAGAAGGAGGAAGCATTCAACACTTAGGAAAAAGCCTTAAAAGCAAGTGAAGTTGAAAGCAAGCCACACAAAGTCGCTTGAGAAAAGTGGAAAATCTACTAGATATTATCGTCAAAAATCCAAAATATTGCAACTTGTGCAATTTTGTGAGGATGATGATGGTTGTGTTAGTTCTCCACCTACATCTGAATATTATAGTTTAAACTACTTATGAGGTTAGTTAAACTGATGAGATGTTTGTTGTAAATGTTATACAATTTATGCTATGCTTTTATATTTTTCTTCTTTTGATTTGTTCATGATTGACATTGTAGGAAGATGATAGATTGAGAAATATGCAAGGAGAAGATTTTGGACAGTGTTGATGCATATTTTGCTAGAGGTGAAACAACTAGTTATCATCACTCCAAGTTTGCACTCTGATGAATGATTTGCTAAGCCATGTTTAAAAACAAAATTATAATTTGACATTGTGTTGGTTCTAATTATTATTGAGAATGCGATATTTTTTCATGTATGCAAAAAGTTGAGGAGTTAAATATTTATGCATTCAAAATTAGTTGCATATCTTATCCATGCAGAGGTAATGGTAATAGAGTCCCCTTTTTTCATATTATGTGTTTCAATCTATCATGTATCTTACTTTTGACAATTTTCTTATTCCAGAGCAGTGTATAAGTTTTTCTTCTATGCTTATGATGCATGCTATACAATTAAGTTTCAAATCTTTCACAAACTCATTTTTCTAATGATGACATGCATTTTGTGGAAAATGTTGCTAATACATCTAATTTATGTTGTAGGTTTTGATTTATCAGTAAATAATGGAAACTAAAATGAAGATGCTTTCCCTATCTTGCTTCAATGAGTATCTTGGTAATTTATAATGTGTTCTTCACTCAAAAGACTTCCTTATTGCTATCTTATGTTTCTTCAAATAAGTGATCACTTCTAGGAGAAATGCTTTACCGATCCAGTCAAGAAGGGCTTCTACTTGAAAAAGGTTCAACAAGGGCTTCTATTATAACATGAAATGGAAAAACTTATCTATACTCTATCCATCAGAACGCCTGGCATTTTGTGTTTCAACGCATGATATATATATACATACATATATATATATATACATATATATACATATATATATATATAGTTTTGGTTTTCGAGTGAGCATATGTGAAACATATGCCCCATTGCACATGAGGAAAATGTGTCTGTTGCACATACAGAGATATGTGTCAGTCGCACATTTGGAGATTATGTGCATTTCATAGACAATGTTACTAATACATCTATTTTTTGTTGTAGGTTTCCATTTATCATTAAGTGATGACAACTAATATGTTACATACTCGAACCAAGCAATGCAGGGATTTCTTCTTATGTTTACTCCTCAGTATTATAAGAACCTCCTTTACTTTGGTACAAAAGAAGCCAAACATGAGTTTTTGATGGTATTCTATCAATGTTAATGATACATAAAGATTACCACTTTCACCTATCAATGAATCCCATTATTATATAGCACATATGAAGATGATTTCCCTACCATTCTTGTATGAGTATCTTGGCAATTTATAGTGTGTTCTTCCCTTGAAAAACTTTTTATTGATATCTTATGTTGCTTCAAATAAGTGATCACTTCTAAAAGAAATGTTTTACCCATCCAATCAAGAAGTTTGAGAATAATATATGCATATTAATATGTCACACTGTGAAGATCACATGTTTCATCAGATAGAGTCTTCTATTAAAAAAAAGGTAAGTTTCAAATCACCATCAAATCACTTTTTCTATATATAGAATCATAGTCAATTTCAATATATGTGTATATATTTGATATTTCTTTTTATTTTCAGGTTTATTTTGCTGATTTTACTTGAAAATGATTCAACAAGGGCTTGTACTGAAACATGAAATGGAAAAACTTCTCTATATTCTATCCATATGAACGCACACTATTTTGTTTCTCAATGCATGATATATATGCTGTTTTGGTTTTTGAGTGAGCACATGAAAATTATGCCCTGTTGTACATGCAAAAAATGTGTTTGTTGCACATTTGGCTTTATGTCCACCGCACATCCAAAGATATGTGCATTTCATAGACAATGTTACTAATACATCTATTTTTTTTGTTATAGGATTGCATTTATCATTAAATGACGACAACTAATATGTTACATACTTAGACCAAGCAACACAAGGCTTTCTTATTATAAGAACCTATTTTTATTTGGTACAAAAGAAGCCAAGCATGAGTTTGTGATGGTCTTCAATCAATGTGAATGATATATAAACATTGTCACTTTCACCTATCATCAAATCACATTATTATAAAGCTCATATGAAGATGCTTTCCCTACCGTGCTTGTATGAGTATCTTGGCAATTTACAATGTGTTCTTCACTTGAAAGACTTTCTTATTGATATCTTATGTTTCTTAAAATAAATGATCACTGCTATAAGAAATGTGTTACTCATCCAATCAAGAAGTTTGAGAACAATATATGAATATTAATATGTCACACTGTGAAGATCACATGTTTTGTCAGATAGAGTCTTTTATTAAAAAAAGGTAAGTTTCAAATCATCAACAAATCACTTTCTTTATATATAGAATCATAGTCAATTTCAATATATGTGTATATTTTTTATATTTCTTTTTATTTTCAGGTTTATTTTGCTGATTTCACTTGAAAACAATTCCACAAGGGCTTCTACTGAAACATAAAATTAAAAAGCTTCTCTATACTCTACCAATCTGAACGGCCACAATTTTGTTTTTGAACACACACACACACACACACACACACACACACACATATATATATATATATATATATATATATATAGTTTTGGTTTTCGAGTGAGCATATGAAAAATATGCCACGTTACACATGTGAAAAATGTATCCATTTCTCACACAGAGATATGTGTCTGTTTCACATTCGGCTTTATGTATCTGATGCACATCTAGAGATATGTACATTTCATGGATAGTGTTTCTAATACATCTAATTTTTTAATAGGTTTTCATATATCATTAAATGATGACTATCAATCTTTATATAATATATTGCACGTTCATTTTTGGAAAGGAGCTATACATGATTTTCATCTTCTGTTCTATGTTCATCTATATGACAACTTCATTTTCTTTGGTGCAAGAAAAACTAAACATGGGCATTGAAGAAGTAAGTATCTTTCCTTCTTTTCATGTTAAGTACATAAAATGTATGTAAGTCTTCCTTTATTCATATTCAATACATAAAATGGTTTTGAAATTCATAGTAAGTACAATAAGTATGTCTAAAACTCCATATTGGATATTCAAATATTATAATAATCTTTGCTTGAACCCACTTGGTCTCACATATGATTTGGGTACAATGTAAAAAAAATATGTTATTCACATATTCAGTTGTTCAAAACAGCTCACTAGATCATAAGATATGATATCTTATCATTTTCTACATATAATGCACATAAAAAGACTTCAGAAGATGCATGATTCCACAAATCTCCTAATACTCAATCACAATATTGTGTGCTTTCATATTCTTAAAGCGATAGTAAAGCTTTAACATTTTAGGATCTATGTGTGTTGCATACATGATAAACTTTAAGAAATTAAGTACTAGAAATTAGCTATTCAGTTGTTTAAAATAGCTCACTAAATCATAAGATATGACACCTTATCATTTTTTACATATAATGCATGGAAAAAGACTTCAGAACATGCATGATTTCACAAATCTCTTAATACTCCATGACAATATTGTATGCTTTCACATTTTTAAAGCAATAGTAAAGCTTTAACATTTTAGGATCTATGTGTGTTGCATACATGATAAACTTTAAGGAATTAAGTACTAGAAATTACTTTTTTATTTTTATAGCTATTTACGATAGAAAAAAGACGTCGCAACTGACCTTCTTGATGAAATTAGTAAGTAGTCAATATTAATAGTGGTGACTAAAATATGTTGTTTCTACTATTGTTAATGACGACTTATTGTTGTCATCGTTATTGTGAACTATGACGGAAAAAATGTCTCAATTGACATTTATGATCAAATTATCTAGTTGTCATTGTTAGTATTTACAACATGATTATGTGGTCATGATTATTATCAACCTCGAATAATTAATATCATCATTAACACCATTCACAACAAACTATATAAGTCGTTGTTATATGTATTAGTGACACATCAAAATTATTTGTCATTATTTCAGTTAAACGACAAGACCAATAATGACAAGATGCGACAACTTTTTTTCTCATCGTTAATAGTTATAGTGGTGAACTTATCCACATTTACAACCAACTTTTTCTATCGTTATTGGAGGTTTTCCTATGGTGTATACTGGAATTAGGTAATAGTTTGACTTTCTCATCAAAATTTAGGAGGTTGAAAAGTTACATATATCCAACTATACAATATAAAAGATAAAACAACACACTCATCTATCTAACGTGTAGCTTGCGCTTAACACATTTACAAACTTTTACAGCAATACTACTCACACCCTTGGTTGTACCTCCATGTCACCTTTCATTTTTTCACTCCACATATGATAGAAAAGTGTAGAAAATAGAAATCTCCTCTTATTCCCTTTACCGCAACAAGCAATCATCTTCTTTGTCTCCTCCTCCAAGGTCATTTACAAGCAGAGTTCTTTGCAAGCCATAAAGTAGATTTCTTTCGTAAATTTCCATCTTCCAAATAAATAATTATGAGACTCCTCTTTATTGCACAACAAGAAAATAGAAGAAACATCATTATTCCATTTATGAACCTTGTCCAAAGTAGCCATTGCACCACGGAAAATTTGAAAGACATAAATCACTCACTTTGGCACCTATTTTCCAAGCTAGATATGTTCCATCACCTTATTTTTTACAACTCTATATCTTGTCACCTCCCACAAGTCCATCCTTGATTGTTTTGCACACCATCCTCCAGTACCTTGGGAATCAAATAAGTGCTTCACTTCTTGTCATTAGTCCTTCACAACATTGATGTTGTGTGAATATCCTTCCCCCATCCTTGGATGAAAATCCGGCCCACATGGATATCTATCCCTCATCCACTTTTCCCACACCAAGCTCCCTTCTTGGTATATAATTATTCTCCTCAATGTGTCCCACTTTTCTATATCTATGTGAGTTTTTAAATTCAGACCTCCCTCTTCTTTCGGCAAATCCAACCTTGCATACCTCATGGGATGATACTCACTTGCCCACACAAATTTAAAAATCTTCATCTCCATCAATAGACCGAGAGGGCATAGAATTGTATGAGAGATTTCTAGATGGACACCAAGTCGGATTAGGTCTAGAAATATTCATCTCCATCCTATCTGAGGCCTCAAATACTGGGATGTTACAATCTTTCCCACTTAGACTCTTGACATCCTCATCAAGGCTTAACTATATGGCATCATAATATTTTCCCATTTCAGTGCAGATCCAACATGGCCATGTACACCTAGCTCCCGATCATGGATACTAGTGCAAGGGTGTATCCATCAACTAGATAGACCTTTCCATCATGCTTAGACCATACAACTCAGAGACTGGCATGCCATAGGCCCATGCGGACCTACCTACTAGAGGAGAATTGGCTTTGATACCATTTATAACGACCCCTCTTCCCAGCAACCCCAAATTAAGGAAGGCCAGAAAGGAAGAGTCATTACCATAATATACATGATCTATGGTTTAACATATAATAAAAAAAATTCACTAAACTGAACCGAGTTTGGTCATCATCATCATCTAAGCCTCAATCTCAACTATGTTGGGGTCGGCTACATGGATCCTTTGTTTCCATTAATCTCTATTGAACTGAGTTTGGTACAAGATAAAAATCTTTTCATAAATGCTTACAACAAATATGGGTTCTAAAGTCCCACATAGGAAAACAATACCATCTATCTATATCCTCTGAGCTTTACTTTGTTTGTTTATTTTCAATGCCTTCTTTTCTTGAATGTCCAATTTCCATTATGTAGCAGATTATCCTAAAAATGCCGACAATTAAAAACATTCGATCAGTATAACAAGTTACACTGGTATGTGGGGGAAATAAAATATTCACATTCTATTTGTAACAACATAATCCAAAAAATTATAATTTAACAAATCAGATTTAACATCTTTAATCATAACTACTCAATCCTGATCTATCCAACCTCTATCAAATCCTACAGTGAACATGGGGTCATACCTCACTCCGATGGTAGACCCCTGGTGGTCCTTTTGATCCTACCTAGAGGTAAATTAAGATCTATACCTCTGATGGCCATTTGATCCTACCCAGAAGGTAGACCAAGATCTAGGCCCATGACAATCCTTTTGATCCTACCCAGAAGGTACACCAAAATCTAGATCATCAATCTCTCATATATAAATGAAGCTCCTAAGTAGGCTTATGATTTGAGCTACTCTGGTCCATGTATATATTGCGATAGCCATAGTCACTTCATAGTTTGCAAGGAATGAAATAAATAAGCAAGCATATATTTGCAAACCATTTGGCAAAAAACGCTGGGAAACCACGTGAAATTACAACGATTATTCATAGGCATAACCACATACCTATCTCAGAAGCACTTGAAGTCAAAATAAGAATAACTAAGAATAACCACACAAGAAACCAAGCAAGTCAACTTGAAATTTAAGGCATACCACCCATGTGTCCCTACATGATTCCAAAACATACCTTTAGGGTTTACTTGAGTTCCAAGTTAGGTTATTAAGTCCATCTTTGTGTTTCATTAAGTTTCATTCTCCATAAGTTCATTTATTACCTTTTATACTCTATTGGTCTACAAACCCTAGCCTTGATGTCATATATATGATTGTATTTCAAAATATGTCTTTTTATGCAAAAGTCTCAACCTTTATCCTTTTTAAGTCATACCAGGGTTAGTGAGATCGAGAGATAGATATTTGGCACTATTATGCTCTCTTAGGTTGACAATGCTTGATTCCATCATGAAAGGTACTCTTAATCACAAAGAAACCCTAATCCTTCAAATCTTGGTTTATGATGTTCATATGAGTCCAAGGTGTTCCTTATATTCACAACAAATTAACCTTTGACTAATAACATCAACTAAGTTCATTAGATTCACTAATACTAAAAAATTTGGGTTTTGATCCATTTAATCACTTTAAAGATAGAAACTTTGAACAATTTCCAAATTGTAAGTAGATATAGGTCAATATTATATTTTTACTTAATAGCTTGCATTTTTCTGATACAGATTCATATATTACATGTTACTTTTGGACAAAGGAATGATTTTTAATCGATTTTGTAAGTTTTACCAATTTCCTTGATTTTTCCTATTAGAGGGACGCAAATTTACCTTTTTAGAATATGCTCGCTGCCAGATCTGCGTGTCTTCCTTGACCAGAGTAGGGATTGGTGAGTCACAGTTGAATGCTCCCACTCAGGCCTGGATCGAGTCACGACGAGGCTTAGCCACTGATCCTCTTCACTGGTCCACGTTTGACCATGATCCAAAGGCCTTCCTCTCTCCCCCTTTCTTACTTTAGAGTTATCTGATGCAATGGCATCGTAGTGGAGAGCTCATCGGAGAAGATGCAATCAAGCAAACAAGAGGGAGTCGGGGGTGCGCGAGAGTGCTTTCGATGCTCTGGGGGTTGAGACGAGTTGGTCAGGTATCCTTTTATAGGCGGAGGGTGTGAGATTTAGGGTTTCCATTTCCAACATAGCTAGATATGGCAGAGAGGGTTCTAGTTTGTTCTACAAGTCACCTCTTAACTCGAAAGCTACATCTTTCCTCTTCATTTTCATGCAGCAAAGCCAATGGTTCCATTATTTTGCATTGAGGTGATTCAGAGAGGAAGATATGGGTCTCGATTCCTTGTGTGTACAAGGTCCTTTCCCAATATGTCATGAGGTGAGGGACAAGACGTGAGCCATCAGATCTTTGAACCCACAGCCCCTATCATACGAGAGTAAATTAAAATCCTATTTTCTTATTCTATTTAAATCATGACATCAATACTTTCCTTTACTTTAGGGATTTTTCTAAAATCCATATCTCCTAATCTGGTTATCCTTTTAATTCCAAATTTTAAGAGAAAGTCTTTTATGACTTAAAATACCTGTAAATAAAATCTGAAACCAATACTAAAAAGGAATAACCCTTTTTCTTCATGTGCAAGTCATTTACTTATAAGGCATGTATTATCTATTTAAAACATATATTTTCTCTTTATTTCCTAGCTATTTTGTTTATTTCTAATTTTCTTATTATTAGGAAGCTTGTGAAACAAAAAAACCACCCTATTATAGTCATCCATGTCACTTTCTAGAAAATACCACATTATTCTTATACATATTCAATTAACATTCATTTCCTTTTGTCTTTTACTTATTACAGGGTTTTTCTCTTATCTTTTCCCCTCTTATCTATTATTGGTCTCATAAAATTTGGAAGGCCACAAAATATATATTTTAAAGGAAAATTTGCAAAGAAATCCATTTTATAAAACAATTCATACAAATTCCAAACAAGCCCTTTTTCATAGATTAATTGCATAATAATACAACAAAAATTGAGGTTATAACAGATGACTTTTGGGATGGCCATCTAGCAATCATCTCTTCAACCTTGTTTGTGCATTCAACAAAGTCTTTCACCTATAAATTTCCATCGGCTAGTGGGAATGCTTGATATATAGTGGGAAACTTACCCATTTTCACTCTCATAGCTTCCTGCAGACTGACTTCAACATGACAACAATTTTTGGGCAGAAATAGTTGGGTCTTATTAGCATTAACAGACAAACATATTGGCTCAACACATCTTCTAAGTAGAACATTTAGATTCACAAGCATATTGGGTTTACATTCCACAAATACCAAGACGTCATAAGCAAAAATTAAGTGACTCATAACCTTCATATGATGCCATTGTGACCTACTCAGAAGTAGGAGAGGATGAGCATCAGGTTTCCATGTGCAACTCAAGTACTTCCTCTATGACTGGAAATGATGACATCATGATCAAGATGACTTCTAGAAGAATCATGTTGATCAAATATGTGTTGTGTGTTCCAGACAATATGGCTAGTTTGATCTCTGTGTCTCAACCTGTTATGTTGGGATCAAGGTGTCTTTTGAGTCAAACCAAGCCATTCTTTCTAAGTCAGGGGACTACATGGGTATAGGGTGTTGTTCAAATGGCCTTTTGATTTTGAATATACCAAACTCTTTATCTAATGAAATGTCCTCTTCTACTTATATCATTGACCCCTTTGATATGTGGCACGATAGACTTGGACATGTTAATTTTAAATATGTACAACACATGAAATATATAGGCTTGCTAAAAAGTATAAATGGTGTTGTTGATTTAAATAACAAATGTCAGTTATATGATGAAATTAAATCTACAAAGAAACGGTGTCCTCAAATTTTACATTGTGATTCCGAATAGTTAAATTTAGTTCACACATATCTTGGAGATTTGAAACAAAATTTGTCTAGAGGTGGGAAAAGATTCTATATCATATTTTTAGATGATTTCTCATGATATACAAAATTATACTTATTACATAATATCTATGAGGCTTTTGAGATGTTTATTAAACTTAAAAAAAAATAGAAAATCAACTTAATAGGAAAATCAAATGACTTCTCTCGGATAAGGGTGGTGAATATGATTGTTCTCTAATTTACTGTCTTTTGTGTAACCCATGGTACTATACATGAATACACCCCTCCATTGCATCAGTCAAATGGGATTTTTGAATGCAAAAAAAGAACTCTTAAAGAGATGATGAATTCTATTTTAGTTAAATCTACATCACTCAACAACTTGTGGGGGGGAGCAATTTTATCATCTTTTTTTCTTCAAAATTGCATTCCTAGTGGGAAAACGAATAAGGCTCCATATGAATTACGGAAGGGATATCCTCCTAATTTGAAATATCTCTAGGTGCGGGGGTGTTTAGCTAAATTTTATTAACTGAACCTAAGAAACGAAAATTAGGATCTATAACTCTAGATGGTGTTTTTATAGGTTATGCTCAAAATAGTGCAACATATAGATTCTTGGTTCTTAGAAGGACCAACAATATTGTAGAACCTAATACTTTTGTTGAATCTAAAAATGCTAAAAATTTTTAGCATATATGTCCTATTAAAATCCTATGGAAAAAGTGTCTAATCCTTCAAATGAAATCTTAGAGAATATACCAAGTACATCTAATACAAATAATGTTTTAGAACCTAATGATGTATAACCTAGAAGATCCACGAGGATGAGGAAGGAAAAGAATCTTGGTGATGATTTCTATTCCTTTATTGTGGAGAATGACCCTCAATCTTACAATGATGCCATTCATTCATCTGATTCCTCCTTACAGAAGGAAGCAATTGATAGTGAGATTAAATATATATTACCTAAGCACAAATGGGAGTTAGTGGATATTCCACCATGTATCAAACCCATAGGATGTAAATGGATATTCAAGAGAAAAATGAAATCCGATGGGACTTTAGATAAATACAAAGCTTGACTAGTTGGAAGGGGATATAAACAACAAAAGGATATTGACTGTTTTGATACTTTTTCTCCAGTAACTAGATTGTCTTCAACTAGAAATTTAATTGCTTTGGCATCTATTAAGAAATTAATTATACACCAAATTAGTTGCTTTCTGGAATGAAGATAGATGAAGAAACTTATATGAAACAACCATAAGGTTATGTTGTTCTAGAAAAAGAACATATGGTATTCAAACTAATCAAATCTCCCTATGGCTTGAAATGAGCACCTAAAGAATGGCATGAGAAATTTGATAAAGTCATTGTATCATATGGGTTCTTTGTTTTTTAAAATCTCCACTTGATTAGTCAATTGGCTACATGGGGTTTAGTATCCTACAAGGAGAGTTCCCTTTGACTTCTTGATATGAAAGCTTGTTTTAGTTTGAGATAAGTTTCTTTTATGAAATCGGTCAACTTGTCCAAGGACCACCTCCATTTGATTGCATGAGGTAATGTTTTGTAAGTTGGTCTTCTAAGTGGTTCTAGTTCCTTTTCATATGTGTTATGCTGTGGATGTTGGAATTCACATATTTTTTTGATTTTTTTTGACAATTAATATTTACATGGGCATGACTTGGTATTGTTTATCAGGATTGATGTTATCCTTGAGTCTATGATCAACTGGTAAGGTCTTGAAATTTGATGGCTTTGTAGTAAACCATCTAAAATAGCATAAAGTTCATCCATTAGAGGGTCGAGCCTTCCATCTGTATAATGTCCCCTTGGATATCTG
Source organism: Alisma plantago-aquatica (assembly GCA_963693085.1). Taxonomy (NCBI): domain Eukaryota; kingdom Viridiplantae; phylum Streptophyta; class Magnoliopsida; order Alismatales; family Alismataceae; genus Alisma; species Alisma plantago-aquatica. Next base: position 796,958,265 of record OY856413.1, on the reverse strand, counting down.
AATATGCATCTTGTACATGTGATATTTTGAAAAATGTTGGTTGTTGTTGTGAGAACCCGTTACACTGAATGAGATTACTCAAAACACAAAACACAATATCACTAATTAATCACATCTCCAAAAAAGAGGGTAAATTAAAACGGATTCAACATAACAAACATGCTATGAATATTACACAAGAGACCAACAACTTGTTGGTAATCATATTATGCCAAGAATCTCTTACAATTGATCCATGTCCTCAGCCACCACATTTACATTTTACATAGGGAACATTTCCACATTTTCTCTAGAACAAGCATATGACATGCTACCAAAAATCTAATTTGTTTGAAACATCATTTACAAACTTTTCTACTTGGACCTGAGAGTACATGGACGACTCTATTACACACTAGACAACTAACAACCTTCTCAAAGTTTCAACACCAAATCTCCTTATTGATGCCATGAGTCTTTTGTCGCTGCTACTAGTCACCTAAAAATGTGGTGACCCGTGGAGTGAGACCCATGCCCCAACAAGAGATATAACCTCCAACAACACTTATTGATTACAATAGTTTAAGTAATTAAATAGTTTAAGATAAATCAATATGTCAAACAAATAGACATAGCAAAGGACATACTCAACAAGACAAATAAGGGAGCAGATAACAACTATCATCATTAGCCTGCCTATTCTAATATCCTTATTAACAATATAATAAGTCTAGTAGCATGAACATCTCAAGAATCATGAATAAATAAAAAAACATAAGCATCTCTAATAATATGAATAAGTCCATAAACATAAGCATATCTAATATCATGAAATAACTCTAACATAATAAGTATAGATATCTACATAAGCATGATTAGCAATTTGTGCATCTGTAGTTATAGAGGCATAACTAACATTTAAAACATTTCCAAATACAAAGGCATGGTTAGCAGTTCAACATATCTAACGAATAGAGGCATAGCTAGCAAAGTAAGCATAGTTAACACCATTTGATAGCTAATACCATGATCATGTCCAACAGTGGCATTATATACTTTCGACATAAGCATATCTGACATCATAGACCAGTCTAGTAGCATAAACATGTTTATAGCATGTACATATATACATTATGAGCATATCTACAATATAAGTAAATCTACTATCTCTTATTACACTTTTCATCATCTCTATATAAAGAGAGAAAACAAGAGTTATCATCCATTTGAGGATACCACTCAAAATCCAACTGACCACCACTAATTCAAAATTAGTGCCATTCAAGATCCAGGAAGAGTCGAACTTCTAAGATCTTATCCTCCCTGATTAGTATGGGTCTTCCACAATGACACATAAGGTCAAGATGCTAATATCCTAGTCCGTCCTTGGTACATGTCATGACACTAGTGAAAGGAGGTGGGTACGCATACCCAACCATCTGAGGTACAACCATAGTTGTCCTCCAATCTCATCACATATATAATCACCAAGACATGACTGTAGCCATTCTCAAACTGAGGGCTAGGTATGACTGCAATCATCCTCACCAAATACATGGATTCAGGATGACAAGAACCCCACATACTCAATAGTATGCGCTCTGAGTTTCCCTTAGGAATACTCATTTCACCATCTGGCAAGTGTTGACACTCAGATGGATCTATGGCACAAGGAACTACATGATTAGAGTTTTACTTGATTAGTTATTGCTAATTGGGTGAATTAAGGCTGCATTAAACAAGTGGAGATACAAACCCTAATTCATTTCTAACAAACATTACTATATAAAAACTTCAGAAGATATAAAACATGTGAGACATAATTTCTCATATCAACATTACAAGATATTATTCACCCTCCAATTAGGAGACTACACTTTTGATCACATCATCATCACATGGTACTATTCATTGCTTTTCATGAGACTACATTTGTCACCATATTATCACATTATGTAAATCCTTCACAAAATCATAGGGTATCAACCCTTGTCATACTAAGAGTATTACACCTCATTCAAGGATCAACCATGCCCAAAGGTCATTAAGACCATCACATCATTCCCTACAAGTTCATAATTATTTTTCCATGCCTTATAACAAGGCTCAACAAACATCATTACACATGTGATGCACATGCTCAACATGATATTGCATTAAATAATTGAAAGATGTTTAAAAGATAACATCACAAGATTATTTTATCATTAAGAGCATTCCTTTATTATATCAATATATAAGGAATCTATATGATTGGCCATCATCAAATTGATAGTGTACAAGTTTATCATAAGAAAGCATAAGTCATAAAGTTATGATGACCACCAGTTAAAAATTTAGACTTGTAATAAATCATTAGGAAGGATATTCCATCATTATATTAAACATTCAAGGAAGGGTATCATAACTAACTACCATCATCTATTATCATTAGGTTTAGGTTCAACAAGATAGGTTACTTTGATGTTACAAATCAACACTTATACCCAAACCTTAACTCATGCATCCCCATTGGATCATGGATGCATGAGGTGAAGCATTGTAACATCCCAGGATTTGAGGCCTCAGATTAGTTGATCTTAAAAAGAATGATTGGACTACCCATATCACAAAGGTGCACCTCCTTTTCCAGGAGCCCATCACTAAGAACTCCATAGTTAAGCATGATTAGCTTGGAGTAGTACTGGGATGGGTGACCTGTCGGGAAGTTGATCCTGGCATGCGTGTGAGTGAGGAAAAGCTCGCAGTTAAGGCTAGTGGTGGTCTGTGGGGACATTCGTCATTCTTGAAACTATACTAGAGCCTTGGGCAGTGGGCCCGGGCGTTACAAATGGTATCAGAGCCATAACCCCTCCAATAGGTGGGGCCCACATGGGCATGTGACATGCCAGTCTTGAGCCGTGTGGTCCAGGCATGTAGGAAAGGGTTGTCCATGGTTGACGTAGCCACCCTTGCGCTGGTATTCTGTGATTGGGATTTGGGTGTCCATGGGCCATTCTGGGTCTGCACTGAAATGGGGTCATATTATGAGGCCATATAGTTGAGACTTGGCGAGGACGTCAAGAGTCTAAGTGGGGGAGATTGTAACATCCCAGTATTTGAGGCCTTGGATAAGTTGATCTTAAAAGGAATGATTGAACTACCCATATCACAAAGGTGCACCTCCTTTTCCGGGAGCCCATCACTAAGAACTCCATAGTTAAGCGTGCTCATCTTGGAGTAGTACTGGGATGGGTGACCTATCGGGAAGTTGATCCTGGCATGTGCGTGAGTGAGGAAAAGCTCACAGTTAAGGCTAGTGGTGGTCTGTGGGGACAATCATCATTCCTGAAACTCTACTAGAGCCTTGGGCAGTGGGCCCGGGCGTTACAAGCATCACCATCACATTCCATACCATACTCAAGTATGGATCTACACATAACTCAAGGTGTAACCATCATGTTATAGCACACTAGGGTTCAACCATAAAAGAGAGTACGCCATGATTCTATTCGTCATTCAAGGGGCTTGTTAATAATCAATTACCATCACTTGGTTATATTAGAGTTAGGTGTAACAATCCATATACCATTAAGGTTGTATATCAATACAATATGGTCATTATCATTTATATTCATATGAGGGCAAATGTAATAATACCTAAATCAGGGAAAACCTCCATTGGTTTCAACATCATTCAAACCATACCAACATACCACAACATGAACCTAGTATTGTTAGATTGCTGAGAAGGTAAAGCCATTGATTGTTTACATAAGTAAACACCTTGAACAAACCACCTATAGATCCATTGAATTGTATTCTATAAAGAGTCACCATCTATCCTAAACATCCCTTTTTAATAACATAAAGGGTACCATCGGTCGTATGGATAAAACTCATCCTCGGTTGTATATTTAAAGCATGGCATCAATTATCACTAATCAAGCTTCTTAGGTTGATCACCTAGAGGAAGTAATCAAATTTAGTTTATTAGAACTCATATTTTATACTATAGGCTTCATTTCCAACCATCGGATGTTGAATCTCCCAATCTCAACCATTGAATCAAGTTCATAATTCAAGATCATCAATTGGGGTGTAGGTTTAACCCTTGAATCAATTGAACCAAGAACCCATAGGTTTAGAGATTTAATTGAAGCAACATAGGAAACCTAGATCCACCTTCAGTTGTAGTATATTGGACCAACATTGGTTGATGGGAACACTACCATCATTTTTCTCCATCGGTGTTGAACTAATGTCACCATTGGTTGATACCATCATTAGCGCACCAAACCATTGATCATTGAGCTTGCAACCAAGCCTAAACCTGACCTAAGGTGTGGCCATCGGTTGACACCACTGGTTTTCACCATTGATCACTACCATAATTTTTTATTAAGTCAACATCACCAATTGTTGCAATAGCAACACCATCGGGTCATGTGTTAGAGTAGAATTTAGCATAAAAATCCTAATATGGACCATCATTTGATAGGTGCTTAGCACCACCTCTTGTCATACCAACCTGACCCAAGTCATGTTATACCTTATGAAGAATGTACACATGATTACAAGTTCATATAGAATTGAAAATAGAGTAGTGAACTCCATAAAATTGAAACCCTAAGAAAGCATAGCTTCTTAATGCTTAGATCATCATTTTTAAGCAAGAACATGAGCTAGCAAGATTATAGTAAGCAAAAAACATGGATAAAGTTAAAAAACTTGTCTCTAAGAAGAATATCAGATCCCAAACAGTAGGAAAACTCAAGAAGGAAGGTAAAAAAAACCCAAGAATAAGCTCTAAACCCTGCCATCTAGCACCCTTCTCCACAAAAGAAGCAAACCCTAAGCATAAGGAGCATGAAAAGTAGGGTTTTGAGCTTTAGGGCAAGTTTTACCATGAAAGTCCATGGTTCAGACATGGAGGAAGGTAGGAGGAAGATGAAAAGAAGGAAAAATAAGAAAGGAGAAGGAGAAACTTACCCGTTTTGGTCAAAAACACCTTAAGGTAGCTTCACAAACCCTAGAAATGGGTAGATCTAAGCTTTACTTGCTCCAGCAAGAAGGTCGGTCACCTTCTTCAACCTTGGGAGCCCCTTTCTATAGACAAGTAGGGAAGACAAAGCTCCAAGTAGGGGAGAAGAGATAAGAAACTAAGTTTCTCATTTGGGGGCTAAGGAAGGAGTATATAAACCCTTATGGATAAGGAAGAGAAAATGCATGAGGTGTCCAAACAGCTCTCCATGTGTCCATGGCCTAGAGCTTCCATGGACAAGAAAGTAGCAGGTCCACCAGCTGTTAGGAACTACTAGGCCATCGGTTGATGACCTTACAGGTCCACCACTGGCTTTTTTCCCTCCCAAACCTTCATTTTTTGAGGTTTTATCTCAAAAGGTCATGAACCATGGTTCAACCATCCATTTTAAGTGAACCATCAGTCCAATGGGTTCAAAGAACAAAACCATTAACCTCTTGACCATCTAGGGGTAACCAACAATTGTTACCATTGGTTGGTGACCACTAGTTATTCACCTAACAGAAGGACCATCGTTTGTTGGCCTTGAAGGTGGCTCATTCATTGGGGGGGAGGTAAACCCTAGTTCAACCCTAGAAGGGAAATTCCACCAAACCAAGGTACAATTGAATGCCCCATGGCTCAAAAATCTCAAGAATGATGAGAAAACATTTAAGGAACATAATAAATGTGACAAATTGCAAACAAAACCTCTCAATTGGGTGAATTGTGGAAAAGTCCAAAATGTACATAAAATTGCATAACTTGCATAAACAATGTCCAAATTGGACCAGACTTGAAATTTAAGATTGTCATAAGATATAAAAGCACATAAAAAGGTTTAATTAAGGTTTTAAACTCTTGATTATGATGATTAAGCATGTTCAACCTTTTAAGCAACGTTAGGGGTCTCTCAATTGCGTCCTCATTTAGAAGAAGTGTATATTATGGAAGAGAGACATTTAGATTGTAGAAGCTTGGTACTTCCCTCATGAAGGAGTTGGGTTTCATTGATAGTAGGATGGATTTTTCTTGCATTGGATAAGTATCTAGAATGTGACTAATAGGTTTTATGGTGTGTTTAAACACTGAATCATTTCTAATTTTTTGTCGCAGTCGGCAAGTTGTGGAGAAGATACTGGTCCAATTTGGAATGTTCTTTGGAGTCTCTAAGTTGTAAAGTATCCAATGGGAAGGTGGTCTCATATCCAAGAAGTACATGGATTGGGGTGGTATAAGTTGAAGCCAGAAAGTCTTGGTAATATGGAAATCCCTCGAGGCATGCAAGGTTGTTTCCTCATCTGAATCACATTGAGAGCATTTGTCTCTTGAATACATGTTTATTATGAGGCAAGGAAGGTTGGTCATGAGTCTGTCATGGTGGACTAGCCACAAGAAGGTTTTGTGTATGAGGGGTAATACTTCCTGCCATATAATCTTGAAGCAATCTAAATCCATTGTTGTGCCATTAGAAAGACTAAGAATGTTACATGTTGACTTTGTTGAGAAGCATCCATCTAAGGAAGGTTTTTAAACATACCTAGCATAGGAGAAATATTTATTAGGTATAGGCATACATAACATGTTTTTAACTATTCGAGTTATGAATCACTCATTTAGGAATCATATGTCCCATTCATCATCTTCATTGACTAGACATGAGACTTTGGACTCATGGGTGTCATTTGGGACAATCTTCCCAGGTTTTAAAGAGGGGATGGAACCATTCCCTACCCATTCATCTAACCAAGCAGTCGTGTTTGTGCCAAATAGTATTGTCCTCTTGGAATTGATTTTAACATTGTATACACATGACAAAATGGTTCTCCATATATGTGATCATGATGTGCAAAGCCAGTTGGGCTTGCATATTTTTCCTTCATGAGCAAAAAATTAGGGAACTGGTTCATTTTGGAGAAAATTCCACCCCCAACTTTTTGGCTAGAGGTTTGTTAAACTCTCTTATTTGTCATATTCCTAGTCCTCCTTGGTTATGAGAATGACCAATTTTTTCCAAGAAACCAAATTCAAGTGATGATTAGAATTTGAGCCATTCCATATAAATCTTCTGACCATCTGGTCAATTTTATCACATAAAGGCAAAGGTATATCATGGTTTGCATTGTGTATGTTGGTTGAGCTAGGAGAACTGATTTTGCTAGTGTAGTGTGACCTACCAATGAGAGAGTGTAGGATCTCCAACTCATGATTTGTGGTTGTATCTTAGTAGTGATGTATATGAAATGTTATCTTAATTTTCTATTGTAGATGATCAGAACACCAAGGTGTCTACCAAGGTCCTTCATATCCCTTATATTTGCTAACTTGCATATGTGGTTTCACATAGATATTAGGTTATTATAGGAAAAGAAAATGCTAGATTTTTTCTAGGTTAAAAGTTGTCCTGAAGCTTTATTAAAAGTCTGAATACATTTTGGTATTATTTCAATATGCTTGTGTGAAGATTCCTCAAATAGGATAATATCATCTACAAAACTTACATGCACGAAGGTTAACTTTTTTCTCATTAAGGTGATTGGCTTCTAGTTGATCTTTCCTTCTTCATTCATAATCAACCGATTGAGTCTTTATAGGTAGGGGATAAAAAGTTATCGAGATAGAGGATCTCCTTGCTTGACATTACATGAAGGTTTGAACTATCTAATGTTCTCTCCATTTCGAAGAATGGGTGTACTTCCTGAGGTGATGATTTGCATGATTATAAAGATGATGGTTAATGGTAAAGGCATCCTATAGAGGGTATTGTGGATGAAAAACTATCTCATCTTACCAAAAAAAAATTGACAAGATTGAGTTTAAGGACCATTAAAATTTTCCTATAGGTTTTTTCTTCATTGAGTGGACAATCTCTTGTACTAGGCAAATGTTATCATTGATCCATCTATCTAGCATGAAGCTAGTTTATAGAGGTGATATCCATTATTATAAGTAAGGTTTGATATATTTTTCTATAACTTTTGAGAGGAGATTGGTGTAGACATTATTGAGAGAGATAGGGAAAATATGGGAACATGTCTCTAGACTTTGGGACTTTATATAAGGGTGGATTTTTTTGCACTTGGATCAAGTTGATTTTTCATGAAGGGTCAAGGATAAAATTACAGAGCTGGTTCTTAAGCATGTGCCAATGCTTTTGGAAGAAGGTTTCTTCTATTCCATTTGGGCCTGGGCCTTGAGAGGATCCATGAATTGTAGTAAGACCCAAGTCTCCCTTTCATTATCATCCGAGGACATTGCAGATACCAGGGATGCATCCAATTTGGGGAAAATTCTGATGAAGGAATGGCATGCAGTGAGCTTGTTGTGGTTGTTATCTGAGTCTTTATAGAGGTAGAGAAGAAATCTAAAATAAGATATTTGACCATATTTGTATCGTAAATACATGAGCCATTGAGATCCTTTACCTTTATGATCTTGTTTCTCCATTTTGTGGTTTTTACAAGGGGTGGAAGTATATAATGTTGGAGTCCCCCAACCTTTGCCGATCACATCGGGCACGTTGTTGCCAGATGGCTTCTTATTTAGTTTGAATCTCATCCAATTGAGATTGTAGTTGTGTCAAACTTTCTTCAGTTGATGCATTGTATGAGAGAGCTAGTTGTAATTGGTACTATTTAATTTTATTCAACAGTAGGTTTTTGGCTCGTCTATCAATTTTTTTCCGTCTTCATATCCCATGCCATTGTGTGATGAAAGAATTTCATTACTTCTTGAGTGAAGATAATGTTGTTGCTCCACTGTTCAGTGAGGAAGGTTTTAAAGGATGGATAGAAGTCCCATGCTACCTACATCTGAGCTCTCTTCTAAGAAATCGAGTGGTGTGATGAGAAGGAGATCATGATTGGTGTGGGGTCTAAGTGTAGACGTTAATGGATCTATCTGGAATGTTGTTGATGTAGGATTGGTTGCCACATGCCTTGTCAAGTCAATCATGAAGAAGACCTCTTTTGAAGGTCATCTTTGGGCAGCTAGAACCTAGGTCTACAAATCCACAGTTATCTAGAGTTCCCATGAACTCTCTATTGCTTGAGACGTCGAAGATGATGATGTCAATCATTTAAGAGGGGAATAATACTATGTTGAAGTAACCAACAATGATCCAAGGAGCAGAAATGTTTATGGTAAGGTTTTTAAGATGTTTCTGGAGGAACCTCCTCCCACCTTTTATAGTACTAGCATAGACGAAGGTGAAGAAATGGTTATTATGAAATTTACAATGAATAAATTATATGTGGAATGCCAAGAGGTCTATATGGACATCATCTTTCTTTAGCACCCAGATTCAACCAAAAAAATCCTACTACCTCAACCCAATGTGAGTGTTTAAAGCCCAACTTCTTGATGATACCTACAACTTTAGCACCACTGCATCTTGGTTCGTAAATGTTGAGAACTTGGATATGGTATTTACATACTAGCTCTTTTACATTATTCTAGGTATATTTCTCACAGATACCATGTATATTTCAACTCATTGTGTTCATTTATTTGATTCAAGAAGGGTGTAAGTTCCCATTTCCTGCACTTCAGCTTCCAATTCTTGTAGATTGGATGTTTTCCCTCATTTTTTTCATAAGATGTGCATGTTTCAGCAGGGAGAATAACCTTCTTGTTGTACATATATATACCCACAATTGTGTTGTTGGAGCCTGATGAGTTTAATGAAGGACCTGCCTTTGGATCTGTGCTTCCTAGATGAAGTTCAGAATTGGGAAGGGGTTATCTGATGGGATTCTTCCAAGTACTACTGAGTTTCCTATCGATTCAACCGCAAAATTCTCCACTTGTGATGAATGTTGTTATACATTGTTAGATTGAGGTGTTGGCTACGTTTTCAATTATTATTATATTTTTATTGATTGTTGGTGTTATTTGCCTCTATTATATTTTTTTTCTTGGGTCATTTTTCTTGATTTTTATCTTTCTCTAGCTCTAGTCAATATTGTGTGTTACCATATCTACCATGTCCTTGACTTCTATAATTCTTGGTGTGTCTTCTTAGTCTTTAGAACTTACCAATTGTTGAAATTGGTTTGAATGGGCGATAGTCTCTTTTATACTTGGTGTTGTCTTGTTCTTTTTGTTCTTCCTTGGGATTGGTTGAGCATGAATGTTGTACGAGGAACCTACCTTTCTTGGTGGTTCTTCTATAATGATCTTACCCTCCTGAAGACTAGCTTGTCCTACAACATTGGCTTCTTCTAAGCAATTCCCACAATCTTTCTAAAGGTGTCCAACCTTCCCACAATGCATACAGATAAAAGGTATGTTTTTGTATTCAATCCTATAATTCAGTCATGAGATCACTATAGTAGGGAGTAGTGTTTGAGAAAGGTCTATCTCTATGGCAATGTGTACAAATCTTCCTTTGTTCTAGAGTTTTGTATTAAGATCAACTTTGTTCATCTTCCCTAGGTGATCATCAATCTCCTATAGTAAGACTTCTTTGTAGAGATGTATAGGAAGGTTAGGGATCTTGATCCATGCTATAGGTTTAGGTGGTGATGTTGATGTAGGTGAGAAGTTTTGATCCCACCTCTGAACTGTGAGGTAAGATCTAAAAATGGGCCAAGGTACTCCTATGAGATTTTTGGTATAATCATCTTCCATCTGAAGTTGGATGTTAAAGTAATCATTAGCAATATCAATTAAAAGTTGAAACAATGTATTGATTTCCATAGCGAGTGGATTCTATCTCTTAGAATAAGAAACCCTACTTCTCTAGATAATAATTTAACAACTATCGTGTATTTCCATGGATTCAATAGTTCCTCTAAAGCTTCCTTCTTTAGATCAAACATAGAGTAGCCATTTTTATGGAGACAACAATGTTCTATGGTTGCATAAAGATATCACAGTCGTCTGCATTGATTGTGATGCCAATTGGATTTTGGATTCAAATGAACGATTATGTCTTTACCATTTGTGGAGGTGTTATGTCTTGGAAATTGATGCATTCCTATTTCAAGGCTTCATCTTGTCTCTTCTTTCACTTCAATCACATCTAAACTTGTTAGAATGCATGTCATTTCCCTTAATATGTGTATAACTATCAAGTGCACGTATGGAGATTCTTTGCATGTTTTTCAAGTACTTGGACCACACTTGGATGGATGGGAGAGAAGTATGAAGATCCTAGGTTTCTTCCATCATTGAAGGAGTCTAAGGAAGGTCCACGAGCTCCCCACACCTACCCCTAGTGGCCAAGACTCAAGTTAAGCAAAGAAGTCCATGGAAATCCAAAGTTCAAGCTCAAAGTGCATCTGAAGAACCCATCACAATCATGGTGCCAAGGAATGGTCGTGCTATCAAAAGAAAAACCACAAAGTCAAGCAAAGATGGGGCAAGGAAACCATGCTCAGTAGAAATGCTATTATGGATGCATGGTCATGCCAAGGACTCAACACGGCCTTGTGGATCAACACGACTGTGGTAACGAGGCCCATCACGCTTGTGCTCTAGAGAAAAACCATCACTCATTCACCCAAGAATGGTCATGTGGCCTTGCACACTCGTGGTGCTACCTTCCCAACACGGTCATGGTGATCACCATGGTTGTGACACCAAAAACCAAAACCCCAAACACAACCTGTCATCTTTTCCATTTTCACACCATGACCATTCCACATTAGTACGACCATTATACACCAAAGCCACCATGTCCATGGTTTGCAAAATCGTTAGACCCCTAACCTAGATTTTGGTATAACCTTATTTTCTTTTCTAGATTAGATGCTTAGAACCTTAATCTAATCCTTTTAGATGCTTTTATAACATGTGACAAGCTTATGTTTCAGTTTGGTCCTATTTGGATGATATTTTAGTGATGTTCCCTTATTTTGGACCAAGTTGCAATTTGTCACATGTAGGTTGTGCTCCTGGTTCCTTAGCATCATAAGAGAGAATATGATGTTGAGAGGCACCTTGTTGGGAACATGGTTGATGATGTGACATCACATGGTGAGATTAGGGTTTCCAGGGTTTGTGTGTGTTGTGACCACAACACCACTCTTGGATGAGTGTTGTGACCACAACACTTGTTGTAAGTGTTGTTTGCTTCAACCATGGTGACCTAGGTGAAGTTTGGTTTATAGGGTTTGTCTTTTAGTGGAATGTTTCGACCACATTGGGTGGGTGATCTAATGTAGCAGTTGCTACATGGTCTACCTTAGTGTGTTGCGACCGAAGCATGGGATGTAGTTGACCTAGGTGGTCGCTACACTCCCTAGGTTATATCACCTTTAATGCATGCATGTGTTAAGTGATGCATGGTTGTTTCTTTGATGGACAAGTGTCCTTTTGATGCTCTTATATGTTGACACCTCATTACCCACTTACTTCCCTCCTACCTTGTATATATAACCCCTCTCTTTCACATGCAAGTATCCTTTTTGACTCTACTCTTTCTCTTATCCTTTGTGTTCTTTCTTGGAGATTTGTGGAGCAAAAGAGTACTGATATTGAATCTTTGGTGGCCGATCAACCTTGCATGTGGTGATCTTGATCTTGATCACCTCCTTGGTGGTGGTTCTTGGTAATCTTCTTTCTTGGTAAGTAGTTTTGAACCCTTGATCTTGTTTTCTTTTGCACCTTACCTCTCCCTTCTTAGTTGTGAGACTATGGTGCAACCATGGTGGCTTTACCTTGAGGAACTTCTCTTCACAAAGGTCAGAGATTGTGGTTTGACCATGGTGGTACCTATGTGAGAAGAAGCTCTCCTCTTTCTCCTCACTTGTTTGGCCTAGGGTTTGAGTTTTTCTTTATCTTGAGCTTCCCTTTTTGGTATGTTTTCTTCTTCTTAAGTTGATCTCGTGGCCGTGGAGTTGATCTTGGTTGGATTTTATTCTTCCCTCTTAGATCTTGTGGCTTTGGAGCTTGATTCTCTACATAAGGTGGGTTATATAACATTCCCCTCGTCTATTTTTGCACCATATTCTTGCTTGCATGTTGTTGATTACATATCTAAAATGTGATAATAAGATGTTTGATAATGTGGTAATGATTTAGGTTTTATGACTTTGTAACATTCTTATATAGATTGTTCTCTTTCCTAAACCCTAATTTCATGTGCACGATTTCTAAGTGATGTTGAGGTGAAGTTGCTTCAGGCATCATGATCCTTAGTTTTATCACCTACTATGGTTCAGTGTAACGACCCCGCTTCCCGATAACCTCCCAATTAAGGGAGACCAAAACGTCAAGGGTGATATCCCAAAATAGGATCAGTGGTTTTGCGAATAATAAAAAATAATTAATAAATTCTACTAAAGACTAAACTAAAAATTGGAATAAAAAATTTCTTTTGACATACCTTAAAAAAATTTGGTAACTGGAAGTTTTACCCAAAGTAGAATTCTATCTACCTAAATCCTCCTTTATTGTTTTAACTTTATTCTTCACTGGTGCCACTTTAATGTTTGTCCAATTTCATATATTACCTAAAACACCAGTAAATAAAATGTGGTCAGTATAAATGAATATACTGGTATGCGGGAACAAACAAAAATATTGCACATAAGTTCTAACAACCTAATCACACCAAGTAGTTGTTAACAATGCACAATTACGTTTTCAATGTGACTTCCCATCCACTTTTACTCATACTCTGGGATACCCACTCTTAGGGTTCAGTCCTTGCAAGGGACATTAAGGCCACCTTCTCCATCCTGAGCTTGGTGCCTGGGGTCACCTCTCTGGGTGCCCATTGGTCTTCCCTCTGGGGCTTGACCACTCTAGACCTTCCCTGTGGGGCTTGGTCTTGCATCATACATCAGAGATTTTATGTAGGTTCGAGACAACCACACTTATACTTAAATTTTTATACACATAGTCACTTTAAAGATTGTAGTAATGAAGCATCCAAGTAGTATAGTTTTCATTGCAATCGATAAATCCTCGAGAAACGCCATGAAACATAATGTGGTTACTCATAATTTAACCACATACCTGATCAGTATATTTTAAAGCAAATAGCAATTCCAAGCAAGCAAGCAGTCCAAGCACGCAATTCAACAATCACATAATTCCTAAAAAGCATATGTAACCTATTTACCACACACTTATCAAGAATCTATCTATTCGACTTGAAATTTCTTCTTAGGTTTTCCTAATCCATTTTAGGGTTTCATTAGGGTTTATCTACACTTTTCATCATTATCACCACATAACCCTAAAATAGAAAAACTAAGTGCAAACCCTAATGATCTTATTAACATCTTCCTAATAGGCTTAGGATCAACTTAATATCACTTTTCTATGATGAATTTCGAATTATACCACATTAGAAACCATTAACCCTAAATTAGGGTTGCTAAGTTCAGTATTGCATATTCATGTGTATATAAAACCCTAAAACAAAGATATTGTCATCCTTTCAGATTTAATTCTTCTTGTTATTCTCAACAACTTACATAACTGTAATTTAACCTAATCAAGACATTAAATCCGATTTTCTCTCACAATTAGGGTTTAATCATAGCTTAATACATTAACATAGGTAACTTAATGCACTTTTAGAACTAAAACTTATATCAGGCTTCAAAATTATTTTTAATGGACTCTACATGTTTTTCTGATGGACTTTCATATATAACTTGTTTCCATCTGATATTCTTATAAATTACTATGATTTTTATAACAAAGTCCTTTTCCCACCAATCAGGAAAAGGCACGTGGAATTTTGGGTTTATTAAACCCTCATCAGCGAGCCAGGCCGGAGCCAGTAGACTCACACCACCTGGACAACCAGGCCCCGTGCAGGTGCACACTCATGAACTAAAAGAACTGTTGAAAGGACTAAAAGTCCCTTACCTCTATACTACGGATGTGAGGGAAAAGGCGTAAAATCCCTGGGTCGTCGTCTTCTACCTCCGATCCTCTACTTGTGTGAATTGGTGGTCAACTCACTGGTTGACTTTACAATCTACAGCCTCTGTACGCAAGCTAGGACCTCTGTTGGCTTCATCGGCCCCTCTCGAACATGGTCGACTCGCCAATTCCCCCTTCTCGCCTTCCCTTCACTGAACCCACATCAAACTCTCTCTGGTGATGGATGCTCCATAACGAGGTTGACGGTCAGGGTGCTTCTTCGAATTGAGGGTGTCAGGGAGTTTGCCCACTCCTTCCGAACACGCAGAATAGGTTTGCACATATACTGGTATCGTGGGATACCCCCCCTATATATAGGCAGGCTCATCGATGGTGTCCCAATCGGGGAAACCATGGTCTCCTCACAAGAGCCCCCCAAACTTGGGGTTGTTCAATTCGGGAAAGGCTCCTAAACTTGATGATCAAGTTTCCAACTCCTCTCATGCATCAGGGATCGAGAAAAATCAAGAGGACATCTAACATATTTCCCTCTCTAATTGGGACCTTGACGAAAGCCCATCGCCATCGGATCAAACCTGATCGTGCGATCTAGGGCTCAGATTGCCCGCATTCCCAATAAATCAAAATATTAAATCGTGACCTCTAATTTATTCAAAGGATTATCCTTTTACTTTAGGAATCTTGTAAAAAGTTATAACTCCTTATTCTTTTATCCTTTTTCATCCAAATTTTAAAGGAAACTTTGTATTGACATTATCCACTCGTAAACCAAAATTGAGTCCCAAACTCAAAAGGAAAGAGGGGTTTTCTTCATATACAAGTTAACACTTACTTAGGCATATTTTATTCATATTTTCTCTCTTTTATCTTCTTTATTTGGGTTCCTTGTAATTAAAGAAACCTGAGGGATTCGAAATCCTCTCATGAAGAACAAACTGTTAGCCTTCTAGGTGTTTCTACCACTTTCATCAATATTATTTCAATTTCCTTTATTAAGGATTTCTTTTCAACGTTTATTCTCTTTTTGGTATTGGGCTCATTATCAACAAGGCCCACGAAGCCACACATATAGAAGATATTTAGCAAATGAATCCTTACAAAGAATTCAAATCATACAATTTTCATATTCATATATCTTTAATGGAGAAATTACATTTCAACTCAAACTTATGAAAATTGAGGTTATAACATCCTCCCCTCCTTATAAGAAGTTTGCCCACAAAATTCAGCAATCAAACAAACAAGTAAGGATATGCTTTTTCCATTTTTGAATTCAGATCCCATGTAGCCTCATCCTCTCCATGATGCTTCCAAAGAACCTTTACCATCTTTATATTCTTACATCTGAGTTCTTTCACCTTTGTATCTAGAATCCACAAAGGTGACTCAGGATATGTCAGCTTCCCTTTAATCTCTATTGGTTCAATGCTCAACACATGGCTCAGATTGTGAACATATCGTTTCAAGTTGGACATATGAAAAACATCATGCATCATACTATACTGAGGTGGTAACACCAAACGGTATGCAGCTTCACCAATATGTTCTAACACCTCAAACGGACCCACACATTAGGGACTCGACTTTCCTCTGTTCTTAGTTATAGCTCAGAGCAGTCGGATTTTCAAAAACACATGCTCTCCCATAATGAACTGCACGTCAGTCCACTTTGCTTCATCATATGACTTCTGTCAACCCTGGGCTCTCTTTAGCCTCTGCTTGATCAAAGCGACTTTATCTGCATACACTTGGAGCTCATCTGACCTCAACAACTAAACTGGTCAACTGAGTAGCCACTAAATTGCTTAACAAATCTAATCTGATCTTAATATTAGCCAAACAAACTCAGTCCTCTAACGGTTGTGGAGTCCACTCCATAAGATCTTCTAGATTCCTCCATTGGCTAGACAAGACATCTACACACCTGAGTTGTTTCCGACTAAGCGCATCAGCTATGAAATTTGCCTTTCCAGGGTGATAGGCAATGACGAAATCATAGTCCTTCATATACTCCATCCATCATTATTGTCGTAGGTTCAGGTCTCTCTACGTTAGGAGACACTTCAGACTCTTATGGTCGGTGAAGATCTTGAAGGTATCTCCATACAAGTAATGTCGCTATATCTTCAAAACATTAATGATAGCACCTAGTTCTAAGTCATGCGTCGAGTAATTCACTTCATTGGGCTTGAGTTGTCAGGAAGCATATGCAACCACATGCCGATTCTATTCCAACACACAGCCAAGTCCCATCTTCGATGCGTCGGTGAAGATCATGAAACCCTCATTATCGGAAGGTAAGGTCAACACTAGAGTGGTGGTTAACTTCTCCTTTATCTCCCGAAAGTGAGCTTCACATACATCGGACCATATGAACTTTTCATCCTTCTGGGTCAGCTTGGTGAGCGGCAAAGTAGTCTTTGAGAAATCCTTGATGAAGCGTTGATAATATCTGACCAACCCCAAGAAGCTACGGATCCAGAGGGGTTCTTTGGCGTGGGTCAGTCTTGAACGACTGACACTTTAGCTGGATCTATGATGATTGTTCCTATGGATATGATATGTCGAAGAAACATGACATGGTCTGTCCAAAACTCACATTTCGAGAATTTCCCATAGAACTTCTACTTTCTCAGGATATCAAGGACTCTACCCAAATGGTCACAGTGTTGATCTAGGTCATCAAAATACACCAGGATGTCATCTATGAACACTATGATAAAGGAGTCAAGGAAGGGTTGGAACACACTATTCATGAGGTTCATAAAGACAGTGGGTGTGTTGGATAACCCAAAAGGCATTACCACAAACTCATAATGGCCATATCGGGTTCAAAAAGCCATCTTAGGGATGTCATCACTCTTAACTCGCACCTGGTGGTATCTAGAACTCAAATCGATCTTGGAAAAGACTCGGGTCGATTTGAGCTGGTCAAAAAGGTCGTCTATCCTAGGTAGAGGGTACTTATTTTTAATGGTCGCCTGGTTGATCATCCTATAGTCGATACACATCCTAAGAAATCCATCCTTCTTTTTCACAAAAAGGACTAGTGCTCTCCATGGTGATGTACTAGATCTAATGAAACCTTTATCTAGCAATTCATGCAGTTGTTTCTTCAACTCGAGCAACTTAGCAGGGGTCATCATGTAAGGTGCCTTAGATATAGGGTTTGTCCTGAGAGCTAGCTCTATCAAAAAGTCCACCTCTCTCTCAGGGGGAATTCCAAGCAAGTCATCTAGAAAAACGTCTACATACTCCCTGACTACCTCTATCTCCTCAAGAGATCGCACCTTAGGCTCCGGCTCGGTGACTACTTCTAGGAAATCTTGACAGCCTTTGGATATCATCTGTTCGGCCTTCAGAGTTGACACATATAGGCTGGTGGTCGCATCTCTCCTTCCTCGAATGGTAAAGTGTGGATGACCAGGTTTCCTAATAAGCATCTTCGAAATCACTCATATCAAGGAAGATGACGTCAGTAGGAAGCTCGTGACTTAGGTACTTAATTGGAAAGATAGGGTTTTTAAAAAGAGACGTATATATCTGACCACTTGGGGTTGTGACATCCAAAACATAACCTAAATCCTTGATGTCCAAACAAAGCATAGTTGCCAGATTTCTCAAAATGAAAGTATTAGTAGAACTAGAATCAAAAAGAGCTTTTAAATTTTGTCCCATGACTTCAAGCATGCCTACATAGTTTCATATTGTATCAGATGACTATTACATGATCAAACTAAACTGAAAGGAAGACTCGACGGGTTATTACCCTCTATCAACCTATTAGCATTCACCTAAGCTTCTTCATTGTTGATGGTGAACACTCTAGCTTGTCTCCTCTCTCCAACAGGTAGACCTCTAGGTGGTACTCCTCCTACTGGGAGTGCTGATGCCACTAGTTGTGCTTCCATTGGATCTCTCGCATCAAGCAGAGGACAGTTGGTGATGAAATGTCCCTCCTGCTGGCAATAGAAGCACACCCTCTTCTCGAAGCGACACTTCCCAGGATGTGTTTGTCCACAAGTATGACACTTCTGAAAGTGACTCTCATCACGTGACTTTCCTTTGCCTCCATGCTTGCCCTTGGTGTGGTTACATCCTTGTCCTTTCTTATGATTATTCTTCTATCCTTGGGTACCTTTAGTGAAACCCAAATATCCTTTGGATGGGTTCTAAGCAGGCATTATCGTCCTCTCCATGTCTAAGGCAGTGTTGTAGGCTTTAGTGAAGGTTGCTGGTTTACTCGCCATCACATGAGGCTTGATAGAAGGGTGAAGACGCTCTACAAAATGGTCCACCCGTCTTTCCTCAGTCATCATGTGTCCAAAACACTCTAGGATGTGAAACTTGCGGCCAAAGTCTGCCACAGATAGGCTTCCTTGAATCATGTTGGTGAACTCTCTTTCCTTCTCCTTCCTAGCTAAGGTGCGAATAAATCTGGTTGTGAAGATAGTCATGAAGTCGGTCCATGCCATTGGCTCCTCATTCAGATCTCGACCCATGATGTGGTTTTCCCACCAGATCTTGGCTGCTCCTTCTAAGAGTGAGAAACAAAAGGAACCTTCTTATTCAGCTGTACCTCTAACATGCGAAAACCATTCTCATCCGCTAGCAGCCAAGCATCTGCTTTGTCGACCACTTCGGTGTTATCCTCTCCCCAGGATTTCTCAATGTTCAACTTGACGAAGTCTAGAATGGTGACTCCAAGATGGGGATGAATGGAAAGCGGCTCACCATTTTCATCTCTGGCTATATCCCTGAGGGCCAGGGCACTAATGGCCTTGATTAGCTTCTTCTATTGTTCCATCCATAGGGCATCAGGGGTGCGAACTACCATTGCAGGCCCTGGACCACCAGTCAGGTTTTTCTCAAACTTGACCTCATCTTTGGACATGTGTTCTTCTTCCTGGTCCTTCTCTGGGTTGTCAGAGGGAACCGACTTCGGGTCTGAGCCTTCTTCAAAGGATCCCTGGGGTCTCTTTCTCTTTTTTGAGGACTCATCACCATGGTCCCTCTTCCTGTTCTCAGAAGATCCCTTCCTCTTGCGGGGAGGCCAACCCCTAGTAGGGTTTTCAGTAGCCTTGACGCGAGTAGCTACAATCTTCACACGAGCCTTGTTGTTTCACACAAGTTAAAAATCATTTAAACACATATTTATAACTTGAAAGATACATAAGATTTAACTTACGTCCATTTCCTCTTATTTACATGCATTTTATTATTTGATGGAGGACCCCTTAATCCTTAACCATTTGAATTCCCAACACATGAGGTGGTGGGGAGAGAGAAAACCTTAAGTACTTAATGTTTCTCTAGAAATAAGAGGTAAAGAAGGGATGAAAATATATGAGAAGACCTAGAGGTATCTTATTTCGAGTCAATTTCTCAAATTTCGGCCAGGTAGTCACGCATAATTCAGGAGTCCTCATAGAAGACTAGCGGGGTAGAGGAAAATATTGCCAACCCCCGAATCATGAACCTTTTCTAGACACCTCCATCATCGAAAAATCCTCTAATAACTCCCTCGGGCTCTAAAGAGTTTGTAAAATTTAATAATTATTAGAGATTAAATGGAAAGCCACACTCTGATACCAAATGTATTGACCCCGCTTCCCGGTAACCCCCAATTAAGGGAGACCAAAAAGTCAAGGGTGTCATCCCAAAAATAGGATCAATGGTTTTCCAAATAATATAAAAAAAATTAATAAATTCCACTAAAGACTAAACTAAAAACTGGAATACAAATTTTCTTTCAACATACCTTCAAAAAATTAGGTAACTGGAAGTTTTACCCAAAGTATAATTCTATCTACCTAAATCCTCCTTTATTATTTTAACTTTATTCTTCACATGTGGCACTTTAGTGTTTGTCTAATTTCATATATTACCTAAAATGCCGACAAACAAAATGTGGTCAGTATAAATGAATATATTGGTATGTGGGGACAAACAAAAATATTGCACATATTTTCTCTCTTTTATCTTCTTTATTTGGGTTCCTTGTAATTCAAGAAACCTTAGGGATTCAAAATCCTCTCATAAAGAACAAACTCTTAGCCTTCTAGGTGTTTCAACCTCTTTCATTAATATTATTTCAATTTCCTTTATTAGGGATTTCTTTTCAACTTTTATTCCCTTTTTGGTATTGGGCTCATTAATCAACAAGGCCCACAAAGCCACACATATAGAAGATATTTATCAAATAAATCCATACAAAGAATTCAAATCATAAAATTTTCATATTTGTATATCTTTAATGGAGAAATTACATTTCAACCTAACCTTATGAAAATTGAGGTTATAACATTCAACCATTATGTTTTACTTGAGGTTTTGATCGGTTTTCATGAGCCTAAAGCTTGGTCATCTCTCTCCTAGTTTCGTTTCTTGTTTGTTCATGATGGAGTTTGCTTCTAGGGTTTGATGTTCATACTTCCCTGAGAATTGAACATGGTGGCATTTGGTCTTCTTAGTGTTTAGCACCTATTTTGATCAATGTATGTTTTTCTTTATGATTTTGGTTGACACTCATAAGTGGCTCATGTGTTTGGGTTCTACCTAAGAGGTTGTTTCAGTCGACATGCCCTTCCCTTGGGTTGGTTTTGTTTCGGTCAAAGGGCCTCAAGTTGGTCTTGTTTTGGTCGATACATGATTTCCTTATTATCCTTGGTCATTACACCCTTGTGTTCATGTTTTTGGGTTGTTTCTTAAGTGAGTGCTTTGATCGACATGGCATGTGTGAGGTTGTTGTGGTCGCAACACCCCTGACCCTAGTGGGTGGTCATTACCATACTTGACTTTGGTTTGCGTGTCCAAAGTACTTTGGGTTGTTTCGGTCACAACAAGTGCTTTGGTGATCTCTTATGGTTAGAGGGCTTTGGGCCTTGATGATGATATGTTGAGTCGTAACCCATACATTGATGGATGGTCAATACACACACATGTGTGCATGGTCGCTACACATGTGATGCCTTTGATGTTTGTTACATCTATGTCTTTCATGTCAGTCGCTACATCTTAATGTTTGGTCGACATATGGTGTTGTTTGGAGTGATGGGTTGTATAATCATAAGTATTATGTTAAACCTATTGTGTTCCAAGAAAGTGGGATATGATGTATATAGGGTTTAATAATGATAATTGGTATGGAAACCCGAATTGGCTATGTGCATGAAACCCTAACCCTAATTCTAGGGTACACTATTCTTATTAAGCTTTCTTGGATGAATAGCATGTGATTATGTTTTCTCTATCCTACTTGTGTTCCCGACCTTGTAGGTTGAATGAATGTCATAGCTTGTGAATGCTATGGTGGTAAATTTATGAGATAGGGTGATGTCTATGAGCCTTTATGAGGCATGATGAGATAATGATGTGATACATAAATGATGTGTTTGGGTCCTATGACCTGGTAGAGGCTTAATGCCTAGTGTGAGGAGATATCCTCCAGTGATGTGATGAGGGATTGATATCCCATGGCAATGTGATAATGGTTATAGCCTTGTATGGCAGTGGTATCATGTGATAATGTGACAAGTTTGTGCTTCAAACTCTTTATATCTTTTGATGTTATATCATCCCCTTTATCCTTGTAGAGTTTGCTTAGGTTTTATACGTTGTAACTTGATTGATGCTAAAAGATACTCAATTGGCCTAACTAATTAAGTGA
Source organism: Alisma plantago-aquatica (assembly GCA_963693085.1). Classification (NCBI taxonomy): domain Eukaryota; kingdom Viridiplantae; phylum Streptophyta; class Magnoliopsida; order Alismatales; family Alismataceae; genus Alisma; species Alisma plantago-aquatica. The sequence continues at coordinate 796,935,766 of OY856413.1, read as the reverse complement.
AAACCTAATCATGTAGTTTCCATGTGCCATAGATCCATCTACAATGTCAGTACTAGTTGGATGGTGAATTGGTTATTCCCGAGGGAAACCCGGAGTGGATTCTATTGAGTATGCGAGGTGCAAGTGAGTATGTGTCCTTTTCATCTTGATCCCAAGTGTTTTGAGAATGTCTGCGGTCGAGTCTTGTGATGAGCATGTGATATAATAAAGTACAACTATGGTTGTACCTCATTGATTGGGTTATATATCCTAGTTTTTAGCATTATGAAATGTACCAAGGCGGGCTAGGTGTTTCATAGGACCATAGCTTTGACTATGAGTTGATGTCTCTACAGGACCATAGCCTTGACTATGAGTTGTTGTCTCTACAGGACCATAGCCTTGACTATGAGTTTTTATCTCTACATGAATATAATTATGAATATAAGTTGTTGTTTAGTAGTTTGACTATATGTCACTGGATTGTAGACTCGAACTGCCTGAGTAGTGCAGGAGAAGATCATGGATTCTGGCTCATCCATTGATCTTGTATAGCACTAATTTTGACTTAGAAGTGGTCAATTGTATTTGTGTGATACGACTCAAATCCTCATGGCATAATAATAGATGTAATACAGTCGTGTACTATATTTTCTTAGGTTAAACATGACTCACATTGAATGACACTTTGTCTTATCTCTTATACTGATTTCTTGAATTATAATGTGGTAAGAGAAATCAACTATTATACATGTTCTTCATATTCCTTCTAAAAGCATAAGATGTTCTACTGCTCAGTTTTAGATACCTAAACTTCTTAAACATTGTTATTTGCCTTGCTTATATCTTATAACTGAATTTTCCTATATTTCTTAAGATGTTCATAATGTTTGATCTACTCAATATAATCTACATATGATTATAATAGACGTTGGAGGAGAGTTATATCTCTTGCTGGGATGTTTGGTATCACCCCCTGGGTTTCCACATCTTTTAGTTGGTCGTGTATGATGAGGTAGAGATCATACAGTTGAGGTTGAGCAGCTGCAGGAGCAGTAGATGTTTGAAGGTTGGATATACTGCTAGTATTTTGTAGTAGAGTCCTATTTGTCATCCCTGTACTCTCAGGTCCTTGGGGGTGTTTTATCAATGTTGTATATTGAGATGAGGTTTTTGGTTGTATGCCATGGTTGTACATATATGGAATGCATATATGTGAACATGTTATTATATGTAACAGGTCGTGGCCAGTGAGCCAGCGGATAATGATATGTAAAAATCCTTTGACATGAGATATGTTACATGTGGCTTTTGTGGAATAAGATGTAATATGTTTCCAATTGAGGTGGACATGTGATATCAGATTTGATTTACCCTATTTTGTGGTAATGTGGTTTGATAGTGATAATTTTGTGCTTTGTTTTGAGTAATCTCGATGTGGCACGTCGGGGTGTCACAGTTTGGTTGGTATCAAAGCACTAGGTTTGATGAGTCTAGAGGGACATAGGACTAGGGTTTGTATCTGTTCTAGTGTCCTCCATTATGTCTTATGGTAACTTCTGCCTATATAGATGAAGAAGAGAAGAGAAGATGGTAGGAGAACACAAAGAACATGCTACCGAGAGCAGGGTTACTGTACCAAGTGGTGATGCCAAGAGGCAATAGAGTGTTGATGTGGTGCCTGAGATGCGACAATTTGACCTCGTTGTGGTGGTCAATATTGTTTTTCAGTCCATGTTTGGACAATTCATGGCCACGATGACACATATGGCAGACATAATGCCCGCACCCCAAGCAAAAGTGGTAGTACCCAATGCATAACCATCCGGATCTGAGAAGACCTTTGAGAGGTTGAAGCATGTAGGGGCGGTTCAGTATGTGGGTACGGAACACCCACCAGATACAGATCTATGGTTAACTTACCTGGAGAAGGCCTTTAAGATCCTCAATATCCCCAAAGAGTATAAGGTGAAGCATGCAATGTACATGTTGAAAGGGAGTGTTGGCCATTGATGGGTCATTGAGGAGGAGAAAAGACCTGGAGTGACGATCAGTTGGGAAGATTTCAGGCAGGAGTTTGTCATCCATTACTTCCCAGAGACATATTTGGATGAGCAGATCACATAGTTTGAGAAGATTTGAAAGGGATCTATGACGGTCAATGAGTATGAAGCTAAGTTCATGGAGATTCTGAGATTTTTTCCACATATGGCAGCAACAAACAAGGAGAGGATCACACTGTTCGAGAAGGGTTTGAGTACAAAATTGACAACCTCGGTGTCATCTTTAGAGAACAGAGAGAAGTTGTCCACATTTGTGGAGTCATTCAAGAGGGTAGAGTGATCAGTGGTGGAGAAGTGTGAGACTAAGGCCAAGAAGAGGCCTACACAGTACCAAGGATAGTTACCTGGAGGCTTTAAGAAACCTAGGTTTTAGCACCACCATCACATTAGTGGTCGGCAAGTCAGTCTTAGTGGTCACTACCCAGAGGTAGAGGTCATATATTTCCACCAATGGGAGCCCATAGTGTTTCATAAATGTCGATGACAGGGCCGTCTAGGCCATGGTATGAGAGCAAGACTTGCTACAAGTGTGGGCAGGTTGGGCATACAAAATGGTTTTTCCCAATGAAGGATGAATACGTTATCTTACAACTGAGATAGAATAAGCAAGGGTCGCAACAACAACAATAGTTTGACAGTGGCAAAGGACACAGTCATGTGTCACATGTTGGTTCTTCTGGGTAAGCCAACAGAGGAAGGGGCGACAACATGCAATGACTCAATTATATGTGATGAGTCGGCCAGAAGGAGTGGTCAACCCATGAGTTGTGACATGTCATATGGAGTTATTTCATTCTGATTTGTCTTCTTCTTGCTTTATATCTATTTTGGTTGAGACAAGTGTAACACACTCTTTTATCACTCGAGAAGTGATTGCTAATTATTCTTTTTCTATTAGTCATAGACGTGATAGACTTCGTATAGAAGCTCCTTTAGTTGGTTCCTCCAAGTTGTGGGAGGTGTGTCCTTCCAATGTTCTTTCTTTTTCATGACACAACATTCAAGTGAACCTCATACCACTTGACATGCATGGATTCGATGTGATCCTTGGAATGGATACCTTAGAAAGGTATCAGGTGGTCTTGGACTATAGTTCCAAAGTGGCAAAATTTGTCGATGGTAATGTCTCATGGATCTTCCAAGGAGATAGGAAGATTCTCCCGACAAGTTTGGTGTCAGCAATGACGGCAGAGTGGTTGATGAGATAGGGTTATGATGCGTTCTTGGCACATGTGGTGGATACCAAGGTGAGGAGTCCTAGTATTCAGGAGGTGCCAATTATTTGTGAGTTTGAGGATGAATTTCTCGATGAGTTCTCATGTGTTCCTCAAGTTAGATAGATTGGTTTTGAGATCAATCTAATTTCAGGCATTCAACCGATAACTCAGACACAGTACAAGATGGCACCAGCTAAGATGTCAGAGTTGAAGAAACAGTTGCAAGAGCTACTTGAGAAATTTTTTATCATGCTAAGTACGTCACCATGGGGTGCTCCAGTGTTGTTTATGAAGAAGAAAGATGGGTCTATGAGGTTGTGCATTGACTATCGATAGTTGAACAAAGTGAAAATAAAGAACAAGTATCCTTTTCTTCAGAATTGTAAGGACCCTGACCTCCATTTAGGGTTTATCCTATTTGCTTTGCTTAACCCTGATGCTTTGTTTCTTACTAATGACCTTTAATAGTGATTAGGGTTTGTTGGTGTTTGTTGAGAGATGGAGGTGCTACTTGCAATATACCCAAGTTTAGGGTTTGTGGGCAAGTTTGTCACCTTGTGAGGTGTTCCTCTCTCTCCTTGCTTCCTCTAGTGTTGAGAGGAAGGGTTGGGCTCGTTGCTTGAGTTCCTTTGGGCTTGGGTCGAGCTTGTTGGGCCTTGTGGTGTGTTGTCTTTGCCTCTTTGGACCTTGTGTCTGGCAAGAGTGTGCTTGTGTCGACCTATGGTGTGTCGGCCTGTGGTGTGTCGGCATGTGGTGTGTCGGCCATGGTGTGGAGGTGTGTCGCCCATGGACCCTTTGACCCTCTTTGACCTCGTTTGTGTCACCACTAGTGGACACTTGGAGCGTGATGCTTGCATGTGTTAATGGCCTTGGATGTGTGTTTAGGACATGTTAGAGTGGTGGCTTTGCACATGGACAAGTGTCCCTAGGTAGGCGACACCTTGCCTTGTATTTCCTTGGTTTCTCCTCCATCCTCTCCTATATATGTGTTCCCTTTCTCTTGCTAAGGATCCCTTTAGTTCCTTAGTCTCCCTCTCCTTGGTGCACAACACCCTCTTCTTTTGCAAGCTTGGTGGCCGATCCTTGCCTTGGAGTCTCCTTCTTCCTCTAGTAGTGGCCAAACCCTAGAGTGCCTTGCTCTTCTTCCTTGGTGGTGCTTGGAGCTTGGAGCTTGATTAAGGTGGGTTACATAACTCCTAACCCTAACTACATTACCATCTTCTATGTTCTTGTTTGTATGTTGCTTATGATCGGCTATGTATGTTGCTAGTTTGGTTTCTTGCTTAGTTGCTTCTTGTTGGCTGAACCTTGTTCTAGGGTTTCTTGTTGAGAAACACCCCTCTCCCTCCTTGGTCTTGAGAAGTGAGCTTAAACTTTCATGATATGAGCAATACTCCTCTCTCATTTGAGTTGAGAGGTGACCTTGTGTTCTAGTTGCTTGAGCAACACCCTTCCCTCACCATGGATTTGAGAAGTGAACTTGTGGTGGCTGTAGACCTTTGTTAGGTTTGATCCTTGTATTGCCCGATTGGTGATAAGAAGTGTGCAAGACCCCTCTCTCTTGGTTGTTGAGAGGTGAGCATCTTCTTGATCCTTTAGGGTTTTGGTGCCCTTTGTGCTTGAGGATGATGATGACCTTGTGGAATGCCATCTTGGTCGATATAGTCTTGCGGTTGATGCTGCCCGGTATCCTTCTTTGGCTAGAACCTTGGTCGACCTGTTGTGGTATTGTGTCGGGTGTCACACAGCTGGCTCCTGCCTTGTTGTGTCGGGCATCACACCATGATAAGTATCCTGCCCGACACACTTAACCTCGTTATACCCGGATGTTGTGGAAGCTTGTTAGCTAGTTCTGTGGTGGGCGTCACCCCTTGGCCTTGGCTTTGTGTGTCGGCCGATAGATGTGGTTAGCTAGCTGGACGACATGCTTTCCTTGTTGTCGTTTGAGGTTGTGCCCTGGCCGTTATACCTAGATGAGTAGAGCGTTGGCTGTTACCCTTGTGTGTGTGTGTCGGGCGTCACACCTGGTTGTGTATCCTGTCAGACACGCCTAGCATTGTTGGTTGCTTGGTGTTGTTATCCCCTTGGACGTTGTGGGTGTGGCCCTGTGTCGGGCGTCGCACCTCCGTTGTTGCCTTGTGTTGGCCGATAGATCATGGCTAGGCTGGTTGAGCGATAGGCTGGGTTATACCCTTGGGCGTTATGCCTTGTCTAGTGGTGCTGCCCGATACACCTTGTGCACGACGCACCGTTGCACGATATGCCTTATAAGATCTTGCTGCACGGTATACCAGTGTTGCACGACACAAGAAGTGTGCGACGCCTTGGGTTGCCCGATATACCCTGAGGTGGTAGTTGTTATCCCCCTATTGGTTGCTTGGCCGATATGAGGTTAGAGTACCTTGGACGATAGGGGAGAGTACCCTGCCCGATACTATCTTGGGTGAGGGTAGTGGGCATTACTAGTGAGGGTCTTGTCTATTTTGTAAAACCTATACGCTAGCTCTTGTTCATGGATCACGTTGGTTTTTGATAGTAACCCTTGACATGCTTGATGGTAATCGTGATAGTAGATTACATCTATGTATCTTGCCGTGATAATACTTGTGTTATGATCATCTTGAATCATATGTATAATGCTAAGGAAATGGTAAGCATATAAGATGCTTTGCTCAATGATATGACCTATGCCTATGGTCACAGGTTGAGGCATGAATGGTAAAGTATATAATCATTAGTACTGCCCTATGTTGATAATATAACTCTTCTGATAATCTATGATGATTGTGCATACTAACCATGCAGGTACAGATGCATAGCCAGGTAAAGGGTTATGAGGTATATATGTTTGAGTAACACTGCTATGATGGTTACTCTTGCTGATAAGATAACAGGCATGGTGTGTTTGGTTGGAAAAACTGAGTTTGGCTAGAGTGCCTTAATGAGATGTTATTCTCTAATGATGATCTGGGATTGCTATCCCATGGTGATGATGTAAGCCTTGAGAGGCAGTGGCACTATGTGATGAGGGATTGAGATCCCATGGCAATGTGATGATCCTTGTGATGGATCTAGATGATTGGCAAGAGGCCAAGTGGTGACATGTAAGGTTGGATCCTGGTGATGGATCAGGATGATGTTGATGACAGTAAAAGCATGATATTGAGTTCATGTTGTTTATTCTTGTTCTTATTTGTATATTATACAACTTGGCTGAATCTTACAATCCACTTAAAATGTACTAACTAATCACAGTGGAACATATCATGTAGTTGCCCTGGCCATAGATCCATCATCGTCAGGAGCTGGTGATGGTGAAATGGGTTCTCCTGTAGGTTAACCCGGAGCGCATATTGTTGAATATGCGAGGTTTCTCCTAGCCTAAAATAGTGAGGATTCGAGTGCAACTGCGGTTGTAGACTTGGGTTATGTATAGAGCATGGTGAACAGGCCCATGGCTCAGGATAAGTGATATGGGAGCATGAATGTGTTCATGGCTCAGAGCACGGTGAACAGGCTCGTGGCTCAGTTTCACTAGCATCGAGACCAGTACCGAGGCGGGCTAGGTAGAGAGTAGCCTGCGGGAGCTGACCCTGTGGCTGAGGCCACTTAAGCATGAGATTGCGGTCCTGCTTGTGTTGTACTCGTGCACTGACCATGAGGTGGGAGGTCGTGGAGTCCGGCTCTTCCATTGACCTTGTATGGCACCGGCTCTGGGTTTTGCAACCGTCGGTTGGATTTGAGTGGTACGGCTCACTTCCTCAGGGCATAACAATACGTAATCTAGCCGAATAATATTTATTTCTTAAGGCAAAATATGAAACATTGGTTGAGGCCTTGCTTGTGTAGTTAATCGTGTTATACTTTTAGTTACTTATACATTTATTATGTTATGAGGTAAGATCTTATAAATCTTATCTTGTTAATCATGTTCCATAAAGAGATGCTCGGTTATCTACCTTCCGTACAGCCTGGTAAGCTTGATGGTATGAATAGCTTCGCTATATGGACTGCTCTTGTTATACCTTTATCAGTTACCTGCTATTGTTGCTTTCATCTTCCTTTGGTTTTATAGTTTTGGTGGGGAGTTATGTTTCTTGCTGGGACTATGTGTCTCACCTCGCTGGTTTACAACCTTTTTAGGTGTTCGAGCTAGACGTGGTGGTGGTCACGGAGTTGCGGCCGAGCAGCAAGAAGAGAAGTAGAAGGCAAGAGATGGATATGATGTTGTTTTGGTTGTTTTGTAGTAAAGTTTAGAGTCATCCCTGTACTCTCAGGTCCTTGGAGGCATTTTGACGTTGTTTCACGATGTATAGCTATTGATGCTTTGTATATCCTACTGCTGGCCGGATGTGGGCCGTTATGTATATATAACAGGTGATGAACTCATGTGATAGCTTGACAACTGATCTCCTAAGTTGTGGACACGTATCAAGACTTGTAATTATTTATATAACATGTTTTCTTGCAGGATGAGGATCTGAGTATAATAGTTTCTCAGTTTATTTGCATTTTGCAATCGGTTTTAATTAACTCGTGTTTTTGGTAATTAGTGGTTTATGGTGTTTTCCGCATATTTTCGCGTAACACCTCGTTGTCTGTGTGATAGTGGGATGTGTTGCCACAAGTTTGGTATCATAGCTCTAGGTTCGCTAAGTCTACAGGGATGTAGGACTAGGTTGTGTTTGTTCTTGTGAGTTTTCCAGATTTTCTTACAATCATCTTCTGCCCTCAGCGGAAGAAAAGCCAAGATGTCTGGAAACCATTAAGAACATGTTGCTGAGAACAGCGATGATGCATCAGTTGATGGAGCTATAGGGCAGGCACATGAAGATTGGGTGCCTGAGGTCCCCCAACTTGACCCAGCCATTCTTGAAAACCCTGCCTACCAACAGCTTATGGGGCAGATGATGGCTATGATGAATCTCATGGTAGAGAGATTGCCAGTGCTTTAGCCAAGAGCACAAGCTCCCCATGGTGAAACATTGGGTATTGGGAAGACTTTTGAGCGGCTTCGCCGAGTCGGAGCTTAGGACTATGCTGGAACGGCTGATCCAGCGGATGCAGATCTGTGGCTGACAAGTCTTGAGAAGGCTTTCCGGATACTTGACATCCCCGAAGCAGACAAAGTAAAGCACATTGTCTACCTTCTAAAAGGTAGTGTTGGTCACTGGTGGACCATCGAGGAGGAGAAGCGACCTGGTGAGGTGATCAGTTGGGAGGTTTTCCGGTGCGAGTTCGTCAGCAGATACTTTTCGAAGACGTATATGGATGAGAAGATCAGTCAGTTTGAGCACTTACGCCAAGGAACGATGAACATCACTGAGTATGAAGCCAAGTTCATGGACCTGTTGAGATTTTTTCCTCACACGGCAGCAACAAATGAAGAGCGGATCAGACGCTTTGAGAAAGGTCTGAGTGCTGAACTGACAACACCTACTTCTGCGTTGGAGAACCGAGAGTGGTTCACTACATTTGTGGAATCTGTCCGGAGGATCGAACGGTCGGTTAGGGAGAAAATAGAATCCATATCTAAGAAGAAGCATGCTCAGTTCCAGGGACAAAGGTTTGGTGGCTTCAAGAAGCCAAGGTTTTCAGCACCTTCCATGATGAGAGGCTCCAGTGTACTGTCACAGTGGTCTCCGAGTAAGGGAAGAGGTTATGTTTCTTCACCGTCAAGGGCACATAGTACAGCTTCTGTGGCAGTGACAGGGCCATCTAGGCCATAGTTTGAAGATAGGTCATGCCATCTTTGTGGTCAGATCGGGCATTTCAGGTTCAACTGCCCGAATAGAGATGTTGAAGTGACACAGCAGCCAAGGCAGAATCAACGAGGGCCAGATAGATAGCATCCCAGTAGTAGCAGAGGGTGAGGACGTGGTCCAGCGTCGCAAGCAGGATCGTCTGCTCAAGGAAGCAGAGGACGTGGACAGCAAGCAACGGCTCGATTCTATGCTATGAGTCAGCCGGAGGCGATAGTCAACCCACGAGTGGTGGCAAGTCAGATGAAGTTATTTCATTCTGAAATGTCTTCTTCTTACTTTATATCTGTTATGGTTGACCTGGGTGCTACACACTCTTTTATCGCCTATAGTATGCTTGAAAACTATCGTTTGCCTATTAGTTGTAAGAAGGATAGCTTGTTGTTAGAAACCCCTCTTGATGGTTCCTCGATGCTTCGAGAAGAGTATCCATCTTGTGTCTTATCTTTTTCGGGACACAATATACAAGTGGATCTAATACCACTTCATATGCATGGTTTTGATGTGATCCTTGGGATGGATACCTTAGAGAAGTATAAGGTTGTTTTGGACTGTGGTTCCAAGCAGGTTGTGTTTTACGATGATGGAGAGAAGTGGATCTTCCAAGGAGATAGGAAGATTCTTCCGACGTGTCTAGTGTCAGCTATGGTGGCAGAGAAGTTGCTACGACAAGGATGTGAGGCATTCTTAGCTCACGTTGTGGATACCGTTGTAGATACCAAGGCGAAAGGTCCTAGCCTTGAAGGGTTGATGGTTGTCTGAGAGTTTGCGGATGTGTTTCCTGATGAGTTCCCTAGTATTCCTCCACCCCGAGAGATTGATTTTGATATCAATCTAGTTCCAGGAACGCAGCCAGTTGCACAGACATCGTATAGGATGGCTCCAGTGGAGATGGAAGAGCTTAAGAAGCAGTTGCAAGAGTTGTTGGAGAAAGGTTTCATCCGACCGAGTATGTCGCCTTGGGGTGCTCCAGTGTTGTTCGTTAAGAAGAAGGACGGATCGATGCGGTTATGTATAGATTACCGGCAGTTGAACAAGGTCACGATCAAGAACAAGTACCCGCTACCGAGGATAGATGATCTATTCAATCAGTTGTGTGGTGCTACCATGTTTTCAAAGATCGATCTACGGTCCGGATATCATCAGTTGAGGATTAAGGCGGATGACATACCAAAGTCAGCTTTTAGGATGAGGTATGGTCACTTTGAGTTTGTGGTTATGTCGTTTGGGCTAACCAATGCACCTGCTACTTTCATGGATCTGATGAATCAAGTGTTCCGAGCTTTTCTAGATCAGTTTTTTGTAGTCTTTATAGATGACATCTTGATCTATAGTCGGGACAAGCAAGAGCATGAGCGACATCTTCGACTAGTGTTGACTCTTCTTCATCAACATCAGTTGTATGCCAAGTTCAGTAAGTGTGAGTTCTGGTTGGAAGAAGTGACTTTCTTGGGTCATGTGATATCTGCGGAAGGAGACAAAGTGGACCCGAAGAAAGTGGAATTTGTTGCAGAATGGGAACAACCTAAGACGCCGATAGAAGTTCGTAGTTTCCTGGGTTTAGCAGCATACTACATAAGGTTTATCAAGGACTTCAGTGTGATTGCATTGCCAATGAAGAAGTTGACTAGAAAGGATGTACCTTTTGTGTAGGATGATCGTTGTCAGCAAGCTTTCCAAAGTTTGAAGGAAAAGTTGACTAGTGCTCCAGTGCTAGTGCTGCCAGAGCCTGGAAAGGGCTATGTTGTTTTCTGAGATGCTTCCAAGAAAGGTTTAGGTTGTGTGCTGATGCAGGAAGATCATGTGGTCTCTTTTTCCTCACGACAGGTTAAGAAACACAAGGAGAACTACCTGACTCATGACTTGGAGTTGGCAGCGGTGGTTCATGCGTTAAAGATTTAGAGACACTATCTTTATGGGGAAGTGTGTCAGATCTTTACAGATCATAAGAACCTGAAGTACATCTTTTCACAGAATGAGCTAAACATGCGATAGCGCCGATGGATGGAGCTAATCAATGATTACGACTGCACCATCGAGTATCATCCTGGTAAGGCGAATGTGGTATTTTATGTGCTTAGCCGAAAGTCTTCTTCTCTTTCTTCAAAGAAGACACAGTTAAGTTCCCTGGTATGCCATAGACGGGATATGTTTGTTACCTTGCGGCAGATGAATGTGCAGATGGAAGTTTCCTTGCTAGCTGGACTTTTAGCACATATGCAAGTCAAGCCTACGCTGAGACAACAGATCAAAGATGCACAACAAGAAGATGATGTAGTACAGTTGATTAGATCAGAGTTTGGCAGCGAAAAGTGTGATGGGTTCCATGAGTCCAAGGATGGACTAGTTTGATACTGAGATAGGATGGTGGTCCCCGATGCTGAAGATCTGAGGAAGCTAGTGCTCGAAGAAGCACACACGTCAATGTATGCTATGCATCCAGGAGTTACCAAGATGTATCATAATATGAAGGACTTGTATTGGTGTCCCAGTTTGAAGAAAGATGTAGCCGAGTTTGTGGCTAGGTGTGTGGTATATCAACAAGTCAAGGTTGAACATCAGAAGCTGGCAGGTACATTGCAACCCCTGTCGATACTACAGTGGAAATGGGATCATATAACCATGGATTTCATAGTTGGTCTATCCAGGACAACTAGGAATCATGATTCCATTTGGGTGATAGTGGACAGATTGATGAAGTCCACCCATTTCATACCGGTAAAGACAACGTATACAGCCGAGAAGCTCGCTCGAGTATATGTAGATGAGATAGTACGTTTGCACGGTGTGCCAGCAACGATAGTTTCCGACAGAGGTCCTTAGTTCACGAGTCATTTCTGGGAACAATTACACTAAGTGTTGGGAACGCAGTTGAGGTTCAGTACTGCCTTACACCCACAGACAGATGGACAGTCTGAGAGGACTATTCATACTTTGGAGGATCTCCTTCGAGCTTGTGTTTTGCAGTTCCTAGGCAGTTGGGACGTACATCTCAGCTTGATAGAGTTTTCCTACAACAATAGTTATCAATGGATCATTGACATGGCTCTTTATGAGGCCTTATATGGCAGGAAGTGCAGATCTCCGTTGTGTTGGTATGAGTCTGGTGAATATCAACTTTTGGGCCCTGAGTTAGTACAGCAGACGACAGAGAAGATCAAGGTGATACAGCAACAGTTGAAAGCGGCACAGGACAGGCAGAAGTCTTACGCAGACAATCGTCGACGACCTTTAGAGTTCCAGGTAGGAGACAAAGTGTATCTTAAAGTTTCTCCATGGAAAGGTGTGTTGAGGTTTGGCCAGAAGGGTAAGTTAGCACCCAGATATATGGGGCCATACCCGGTCATCGCACGAGTTGGCAAAGTAGCTTACAAGTTAGAGCTGCCGCCAGAATTGCACAGGTTACATCCAGTGTTCCATGTCAGTATGTTGAAGAAAAGTCATCCGGATACAGGAACAGTGATACAGCCAGTCGAGGTTGAGCTTGATGAAGATGTGACCTACGAGAAAGGTTTGGTGATGATCCTTGACAGAAGAGTTAAGAAGCTGAAGAGGAAGGACCTGGTTCTGGTGAAAGTTCTTTGGCACCATCGTGGCTTTGAGGAAGCCACGTGGGAGCTTGAGGAAGAGATGAGGAGGAAGTATCCCTCGCTTTTTCCTTCGGATTTCGAGGATGAAATCCCTTTGTAGAGGGTTAGTTTGTAAGGACCCTGACCTCCGTTTAGGGTTTATCATGTTTGCTTTGCTTAACCCTAATGCTTTGTTTCTTACTAATCACCTTTAGTGGTGATTAGGGTTTGTTGGTGTTTGTTGAGAGCTAGAGGTGCTACTTGTAATATACCCAAATTTAGGGTTTGTGGGCAAGTTTGTCACCTTGTGAGGTGTTCCTCCCTCTCCTTGCTTCCTCTAGTGTTGAGAGGAAGGGTTGGGCTCGTTGTTTGAGTTCCTTTGGGCTTGGTTGAGCTTTTTGGGCCTTGTGGTGCATTGCCTTTGCCTCTTTGGACCTTGTGTCGGGCAAGAGTGTGCTTGTGTCGGCCTGTGGTGTGTCGGCCTAGGGAGTGTGTCGGCCATGGTGTGGAGGTGTGTCGCCCATGGACCCTTTGACCCTCTTTTACCTCGTTTGTGTCACCACTAGTGGATACTTAGAGCGCGATGCTTGCATGTGGCAATGGCCTTGGACATGTGTTTAGGACATGTTAGAGTGGTGGCTTTGCACATGGACAAGTGTCCCTAGGTGGGTGACACCTTGCCTTGTCTTTCCTTGGTTTCTCCTCCATCCTGTCATATATATGTGTTCCCCTTCTGTTTCTAAGGATCCCTTTAGTTCCTTAGTCTCCCTCTCCTTGGTGCACGACACCCTCTTATTTTGCAAGCTTGGTGGCTGATCCTTGCCTTGGAGTCTCCTTCTTCCTCTAGTGGTGGCCGAACCCTAGAGTGCCTTGCTCTTCTTCCTTGGTGGTGCTTGGATCTTGGAGCTAGGAGCTTGGAGCTTGCTTAAGGTGGGTTACATAACTCCTAACCCTAACTACATTACCATCTTCTATGTTCTTGTTTGTACGTTGCTTATGATCGGCTATGTATGTTGCTAGTTTGGTTTCTTGCTTAGTTGCTTCTTGTTGGCCGAACCTTGTTCTAGGGTTTCTTGTTGAGCAACACCCCTTTCCCTCCTTGGTCTTGAGAAGTGAGATTAAACTCTAGTGATATGAGCAATACTCCTCTCTCGTTTGAGTTGAGAGGTGAGCTTGTGTTCTAGTTGCTTGAGCAACACCCTTCTCTCACCATGGATTCAAGAAGTGAACTTGTGGTGGTTGTAGACCTTTGTTAGGTTTGATCCTTGTGTTGCTCGATTGGTGATAAGAAGTGTGCAAGACCCCTCTAAGTTGGTTGTTGAGAGGTGAGCATCTTCTTGATCCTTTAGGGTTTTGGTGCCCTTTGTGCTTGAGGATGATGATGACCTTGTGGAATGGCATCTTAGCCGATATAGTCTTGAGATTGATGTTGCCTGGTATCCTTCTTTGGCTAGAACCTTGGTCAACCTGTTGTGGTGTTGTGTCGGGCGTCACACAGCTGGCTCCTGCCTTGTTGTGTCGGACATCACACCATGATAAGTATCCTGCCCGACACACTTAACCTCGTTATACCCGGATGTTGTGGAAGCTTGTTAGCTGGTTTTGTGGTGGGCATCACCCCTTGGCCTTGGCTTTGTGTGTCAGCTGATAGATGTGGTTAGCTAGCTGGACGACATGTTTTCCTTGTTGTCGTTTGAGGTTGTGCCCTGGACGTTATACCTAGATGAGTAGAGTGTTGGCAGTTACCCTTGTGTGTGTGTGTGTGTCAGGCATCACGCCTAGTTGTGTATCCTGCCCGACACGCCAAGTGATGTTGGTTTCTTGGTGTTGTTATCCCCTTGGACGTTGTGGGTGTGGCCCTGTGTCGGGCGTCACACCTCCGTTGTTGCCTTGTGTTGGCTGATAGATCATGGCTAGGCTGGTTGAGCGACAGGTTGGGTTATACCCTTGGGCGTTATGCCTTGTCTAGTGGTGCTGCCCGATACACCTTGTGTACGACACGTCTTTGCACAATATTCCTTATAAGATCTTGTTGCATGGTATACCAGTGTTGCACGACATAGCGTTGCATGACACAAGAGGTGTGCGACACCTTGGGTTTCCCGATATACCCTGAGGTGGTAGCTGTTACCCCCCTGCTGGTTTCTTGGCCGATATGAGGTTAGAGTACCTTAGACGATAGGGGAGAGTACCCTACCTGATATTATCTTGGGTGAGGGTAGCGGGCATTACTAGTGAGAGTCTTGTCTCTTATGGAAAACATATACACTAGCTCTTGTTCATGAATCACGTTGGTTTTTAATAGTAACCCTTAACATGCTTTATGGTAATCGTGATAGTAGATTACATCTATGTATCTTGCCATGATAATACATGTGTTATGATCATCTTGAATCATCTGTATAATGCTAAGGAAATGGTAAGAATATAAGATGATTTGCTTAATGATATGACCTATGCCTATGGTCACAGGTTGAGGCATGAATGGTAAAGTATATAATCATCAGTACTGCCCTATGTTGATAATATAACTCTTCTGATAATCTATGATGATTGTGCATACTAACCATACAGGTACAGATGCATAGCCTGGTAAAGGGTTATGAGGTATATATGTTTGAGTAACAATGCTCTGATGGTTACTCTTGCTGATGAGATAACATGCATGGTGTGTTTGGTCAGAAGACCTGAGTTTGGCTAGAGTGCCTTAATGAGATGTTATTCTCTAATGATGATATGGGATTGCTATCCCATGGTGATGATGTAAGCCTTGAGAGGCAGTGGCACTATGTGATGAGGGATTGAGATCCCATGGCAATGTGATTATCCTTGTGATGGATCTAGATGATTGGCAAGAGGCCAAGTGGTGACATGTAAGGTTGGATCCTGGTGATGGATCAGGATGATGTTGATGACAGTAAAAGCATGATATTGAGTTCATGTTGTTTATCCTTGTTCTTATTTGTATATTATACAACTTGGTTGAATCTTGCAATCCACTTAAAACGTACTAACTAATCACAGTGGAACATATCATGTAGTTGCCCTGGCCATAGATCCATCATCGTCAGGAGCTGGTGATGGTGAAACGGGTTCTCCTGCGGGTTAACCCAGAGTGCATATTGTTGAATATGCGAGGTTTCTCCTAGCCTAAAATAGTGAGGATTCGAGTGCAGCTGCGGTTGCAGACTTGGGTTATGTATAGAGCATGGTGAACAGGCCCATGGCTCAGGATAAGTGATATGGGAGCATGAATGTGTTCATGGCTCAGAGCACGGTGAATAGGCCCGTGGCTCAGTTTCACTAACACCGAGACCTGTACCGAGGTGGGCTAGGCAGAGGGTAGCCTACGGGAGCTGACCCTATGGCTGAGGCCACTTAAGCATGAGACTGCGGTCCTTCTTGTGTTGTACTCGTGCACTGACTACGAGGTGGGAGGTCGTGGAGTCCGGCTCTTCCATTGACCTTGTATGGCACCGTCTCCGGGTTTCGCAGCCGTCAGTTGGATTTGAGCGGTACGGCTCACTTCCTCAAGGCATATCAATACGTAATCCATCCTTGGTGTTTTCTGCACGTTTTCACGTAATACCTCGCTGTCTGTGTGATAGTGGGATGTGTTGCCACAAGATTGATGATATGTTTGACCAGTTACGAGGCAGCACAATGTTTTTAAAGATAGACCTGAGATCAGGATATCACCAGTTGTGGATCAAGATAGATGACATACCCAAGTCATCTTTTAGGACTCAGTATGGTCATTACAAGTTTGTGGTTATGTCGTTTGGGCTAACCAATTCACCAACAACATTCATGAACTTGATGAAAATGTTGTTCAGACGTTATCTTGATCAGTTTGTGGTGTTATTCATATATTACATCCTGATATGCAGACGAGATAGCCAGCAACACGAGCAGCATTTGCGTCAGGCATTGACTTTGCTGAGACAACACCAACTCTACGCCAAGTTCAGTAAATGTGAGTTTTGGATGAAGGAGGTGTCTTTCCTTGGACATGTGATATCTACTAAGGGTGTTTGTGTAGACCCTAAGAAGTTTGAGTCTATGATAGAAGTAGGAGAAGCCGATGACACCAATAGAAGTTTGTAGTTTCCTTGGTTTGGCAGGCAACTATAGGAGGTTCATCAAGAACTTCAGTGCCATAGTGTTACCCATAATGAAGCTAACAAGAATATATGTACCTTTCATTTGTGATGATAAGTGTCAGTGTGCCTTCCAGTCATTAAAGGAGAAGCTGACTTGTGTGTCAATTTTGGTTCTGCCTGAGCAAGAGAAAGGATATATCATCTTCTATGATGTGTCAAGGAATGGTTTGGGTTGTGTGCTAATGTAGGATAAGAATGTGATTTCTTTTGTTTGACGACAACTTAAGAAATACGAGGAGAACTACCCAACCCATGATTTGGAATTAGCTATAGTGGTTCATGCCTTGAAGATTTGGAGGCACACCCTTTATGGTGAGAAGTGTCAAGTTTTCACATATCAAAAGAACATGAAGTACATCTTCTCGTAGTATGAGCTGAATATGCAACAGTGATGCTGGATGGAGTTGATTAAAGATTATGATTTCACCATCGATTACCATCCAGGGAAGTCAAATGTCATGGCATATGTGTTGATCATGAAGTCTTCTTCGTCATCTTCTGCAGATAAAGCATAGTTGTTCTCTTTAGTGTGCCATAAGCAAGATATGTTGGTATCTTTGCGTCAAATGAATGTCCATCTAGAGGCATATTTGTTAGTTGGGTTGTTGTCACAGTTACAGGTGAATTCTACACTGAAGCAACATATCCAAGGTGCACAACAGAGTGATATAATGATACAACAAATCCAATCAAAGTTTGGCAGTGAGAAGTGTGATGGCTTTCACGAGTCAGAGGATGGGAGGGTATGTTACCATGACAGAGTTGTGGTTCATGATGTTTATGATCTAAGAAAGATGGTTTTGGAAGAGGCTCACTCTTTGATGTACGCCATGCATCTAGGTAGCACCAAGATGTACCACATTCTGAAATATTTGTATTGGTGGCCTGGCATGAAGCGTGGTGTGGTTGAGTTCATTGCAAGGTGTCATGTGTGCCAGCAAGTTAAGGCAGAGCATCAGAAGCATGCATGGACTTTATAACCATTGCCTATACCACAATGGAAATGGGATCGTGTTATGATGGAATTTGTGGTAGGTCTCCCTAGGACAACCAAAGGTCATGATTCCATTTGGGTGATCATTGACAGGTTGACGAAGTCAGCACATTTCCTTCCTATGAAGACCAAGTATACAATAGAGAATCTTGCTCAGATTTATGTTGATGTGATCATTTGCTTACATGGCATTCCATCTACTATCATATCAGATAGAGGCTCTCAGTTCACCAATTGCTTTTGAGAGTTCTTACACATAGCTATGGGTACACAGTTGAAGTTCAACTCCGTGTTTCACCCATAGATAGATGGAAAATCTGAAAGGACCATACAAACATGGGAAGATCTACTGAGAGCTTATGTCTTGCAGTTTTTGGGCAGTTGGGATGTCCACCTTAGTTTGATAGAGTTTGCCTATAATAAAAGTTAGCAGAGGAGCATTGATATGGCACCTTATGAGGCCTTGTATGGGAGATGTTGTATATCTCCATTTTGTTGGTATGAGACCGGTGAATATCAACTTCTAGGTCCTAAGCTTGTACAAAAGATTATAGAAAAGATCAAAGTGATTCAACAACAGATGAAGGCATCCTAGGACAGACAAAAATCATGTGCTGATAATCATCGCATGCCCTTAGAGTTCCAAGTGGGAGACATGGTGTATCTCAGGCTCTCTCCTTGGAAGGGTGTTTTGAGATTTGGGAAGAGGCATAAGTTGGCTCCCAGGTTTATGGGGCCTTACCGTATGGTGGCACGTGTTGGGAAGGTGGCCTACAAGTTGGATTTGCCACCTGAGTTGTATAGGTTGCATCTAGTGTTCCATGTGTCTATGCTGAGGAAGTATCACCCTGATACTGAGTTAGTCTTACAGCCAGTGGAGGTTGAGTCAGAAGAATATATGTTGTATGTTGAAGGGCCCATTTTGATCCTTGATAGAAGAGTGATGAAGTTGAAGAAGAAGGGATAGTGTTGGTGAAGGTTCTATGTCATCACCTTAGTATTGAGGAAGCCACGTGGGAGCTTGAGGAAGAGATGCGTAGGAAGTACCCGTCTCTTTTTGCTTAGGATTTCAGGGTCGAAATCCTTGTTAGGGGTTTATGGTTGTAAGACCCCTCACTTGGCTTTTGGGCTAACCTTCTTTTCTTGATTAGATGCTTAGAATCATAATATAATTCTTTGAGATGCTTTTATAACATGTGACAAGCTTATGTTATCATTTTGGTCCTGTTTGGATGATGTTTGAGCAATGTTCCCTTATTTTGGACCAAGTTGGCCCATGTTGAAGGGTCATCTTGCAATTTGTTACATTTAGGTTGTGCTCCTGGTTCCTTAGCATCATAAGAGAGAAGATGATGCTGAGAGGTGCCTTTTTTGGACCATGGTTGATGATGTGACATCACATGGTGAGATTAGTGTTTCTAGGGTTTGTGTGTGTTACAACCGCAACACCGCTCTTGGATGAGTGGTGTGACCGCAACACTTACCCCAGGTGTTGTTTGCTTTGACCATGGTGACCTAAGTGAAGTTTGGTCGATAGGGCTTGTCTTTTAGTGGAGTGTTTTGACCATGTTGAGTGGGTGATCTAATGTAGCGGTCGCTACATGTTCTACCTTGGTATGTTGCGACCAAAGCATGGGATGTAGTTGACCTAGGTGGTCTCTACACTCCCTAGGTTATATTAACCTTTGATGCATGCATGTGTGAAGTGGTTGCATGGCTGTTTTCTTGGTGGACAAGTGTCCTATTGATGCTCTCTTGTGTTGACACCTCATAACCCCCTTACTTCCCTCTTACCTTATGTATATAACCCCTCTCTTTCCCATGTAAGTATCCTTTTTGGCTCTACTCTTTCTCTTCTCCTTTGTGTTCATCCTTGAGCTTTTTGGAGCAAAAGAGGACTGATCTTGGATCTTTGGTGTCTGATCAACCTTGCATGTGGTGATCTTAAGCTTGATCACCTCCTTGGTGGTGGTTCTTGGTGATCTTCTTTCTTGGTAAGTGGTTTTGAACCCTTGATCTCGTTTTCTATTGCACCTTACCTCTCCCTTCTTGATCGTGAGATTATGTTGCAACCATGTTGGCTTTTCCTTAAGTACCTTATATTCAAAAAGGTCGGAGACTATGGTTTAACCATGGTCATACCTATGTGAGAAGAATCTCTCCTCTTTCTCCTCTCTTGTTCAGCCAAGGGTTTGAGCTTTTCTTTATCTTGAGCCTCCCATTGACCTTGGTATGTTTTATTCTTCTTGAGGTGATCTTGTGGCCATGAAGTTGATCTTAGTTGGATTTTCTTCTTCCCGCTTAGAGCTTATGGCTTTGGATCTTGATTCTCTACATAAGGCGGGTCATATAACTTTCCCCTCATCTACTTTTTCAACTTATTCTTACTTTAATGTTGCTGATTACATATCTAAAACGTGATAATAAGATGTTTGATGATGTGGTAATGATTTAGGGTTTATGACTTGGTAACATTCTTATATAAATGCTCTCTCTCCTAAACCCTGATTTGATGTGCCCGATTTCTAAGTGACGTTGAGGTGAAGTTGTTACATGCATCGTGATCCTTGGTTTTATCAATATACTAAGGCTCAAACATTATGTTTTATTTGAGGTTTTAGTCACTTTTCATAAGGTTGAAGCTTGTTCTTCGCTCTCCTAGTTTTGTTTCTTGTTTGTTCATGATGTAGCTTGCTTCTAGGGTTTGATGTTCATGCTTCCCTGAGAATTGAACATGGTGAAGTTTGGTCTTCTTAGTGTTCAACACATGTTTTGTAAAGAAGTGAAACCACCTCTCTACTAAAAAATTGAAATATCAAACCTCCATTTCCAACATACTTAAAAGGTATGTTGAAATGGGTGTACAATTTTCAAATCTTTATTCAATGGTATTCAAAACAACCAAAGTGTAGTAGCATAATAAAAACATGACGTCTAATAGAAGACACCAAGATGGTTAGACATTCAGTTTGTTAGTGAGAGGTCCCAAGATCGAGCCCATGCCACGAGATGAATAGAATGGCCAAATTTTAAAATAATAATAATAATAATAAAAACATGACTATATTCAATTATAAAACAAGGGAACATCTTAAACTTACATCATAAGGATCCATGTAGAGGAAAATCTAAACCACCTCAAGATTGTCTCCAAGATTTAACTTTTCAATCTAAGTCCAGGTCAACATGCCTTTTCATCCAAGTCCTCCACCTAGGGTTGGAAGCATACCCCAGCAAGAAGAGAAGAATAGAAAACATTAGCAAAGGTTGGTATGTGCATACTAAAAAGCAAATGGAGCAATTTATAAAGAACAAGGGACATCAAAATAAAAGGCCTCCCATGCAAGAGATAAGGACCACCCAAATGGGTATCAAGAGAAAAGAAATTGCAACCATATCATAACAAAAGAATACTTGCCATTAATAAAATAATAAACTTGTGCCACATAAGCACATCTTAAGATTTGGGCACATAACCCATCAAGATTTTTGGGCACATAACGCATCATCAGTTTGTGCACATAACCTATCATAATCATCATCAACCTGCATGTATGTGAGATAAGCATAGACCTAGAACAATATAAATAACAATGGCGGCCAAGCCTCATAAACTTGAAACCTAATAGAGAAAGGAATATTGCCAATCTCCCAAATATATAAAACGTGGGCCAAGAATCACACATCTTGCCATGGGTATGAAGTTCCTTGCCATCCCAAAAGAGCAGGAAATATCACATCTACTCGGCAGGAAATAACACATCTGTCATAAAGAAAACCAATACAATTACACTACTCTAATGCTACTAAATCACATAGCATGTTTAAAGTGTAGTCAGAATTGTACAATGTTGCCATCACATAATGGACAACACAAACATATAAACATCCACTTCAAAGTGGGCACATAACATTATATAAGACCAATATGCACCAAGGCACAAGAAAGATATCAAGAGAATATCCAAGTCCATAACAAGCAAGATAGTTCACATGAACCATGATATCAAGAGAATAGACATATGTGTAGGCTCAAGTCAAAAGAATGATAGGATAGGTGAATTGCTCAACATTAAGGAATAGGGGATACAACATACATTTAGAGAGAAGAATTAGAAATTGATCAATATAGAAATAATGTGGGATGCAATCATACCTCAACTTCAGAGACCAAAGTCCAAAGTCACTTCTAGGTCCAAGCCTAGGCATCCAAAGAACATATGATGCAATTAGGTGGAATTAGGGTTAGGTTTCCATTAATTATCAAAACCCTAAAAATTGCCTTTTTATTATTAGTGGATTAGGTTATCAAAACTATACCATGTTTTAGGTTATATTTTCCTGATTTCAAAACATATTTTATTATATTTTTCTAAATTATAAATATTTAATTATGAATTATACAAATAATTAACTTATTTAATTAGATCAATTATAATCACCTCTTTAAAACATGAGATTCAGGAGAAAAAACCAATATCATATGAAATTTTGCATTTTTTTGAATCCAACGAGTATTTATTTGTAGTTTTTGGCCCAACAGATAATTAGTTATGAAATTTAGAATTTCGACCAATCAGATAATTAGATAATGCCACATAAGTGAGAAAATCCACAAAAAGCAGGCCGGTCCCGCATGACTTGGCCCAATGAGCGCCGGACAAGTTAGTGGGTCAATGGCTCGCTTGACTCGCTCCAAAGCAAGAGACAAGAACGTGAAATGACTAAAATGCCCCTGGGCAATAAAACAAACAAAGAAAGAAGAACGATGGGTAGCACAGTCAAAACATGCAGACGATTCTTCCTCTCCAGGCCACGCCACGGCCACCACCCCTGTGAACTATAGGTTGTGAGGAATTGGGCAAAATCGCTAGTCACGACGATTCGGCGATTTGAAGCTGTAGAAATGAAGATCAAGATGCCACGAACTCACAGGAACCATCAATTTGGATGTGGGTGTCACCGAGAGAAGGGGAGGAGAGCCACAAACCTAGAGGGAAAAACTCGATCATCTGCCAAGAAGTAACAAGCAGACAAATTGAGGTGAGAGGCATGTTGGGTAAGGTGCGACGGAACCAGGAATCTACTCCCCTATTTATATGGTTGAGTTCTTGGGCAATACTACTTTGTCTGTGAAAACTTGGGGCCTAAGATTTGGGCATTTCCAAAAAGCTCAACAAAATGACAAGTATAATAGATCAACACATGTAGAATTAGATCCAGAGTCTAAAGAACTAAAAATCTCCGAAAATGGTCAAGATATGACCAAGAAATTATGATTTACTGAGTACCCCCGCCGCGGGTACTATTTACGTGGGTGCTCTCCTAGTTAAGGTAGGAGACGCAATCCCAGTTGCCTGCGTAGAGATTCGATGGTCTGAGAAAAAAAATGAAAAATTGGGAAAATACAGCTTAGCGTGTGACAGCCAAAATCAAGTCTGACTGAAGTGATGCTCACATTTATTTCTCGTTTTCTCTCTCCTAAATTGAGGGTACAAATGAATCCCGAATTAGGTAAAATTTTACACAGAGGCTAATTAAAACATGTAGATTCCGAATATAAAATTAGATTTGCATTTTGAGAACTTTTAATGTGTTAAATAAATCAAACCTAATTTTCTCTTTCCTCCTTCATTAATGACATTAGGATTATCACATTTTATGAAACTTGACCCACAAATCATATTTAATGTGTTGGAGACGAATTTGCCATCAATTTTACATGTTGGAGTTATATGAGTATTTATTTAATATTTTGAAGATTCTACACACTTTCTCTCTCTTGATTTCACCTTTTAAGCAAACTTTCCCCAAATTGGATGAAAATTCACGCAAACGATATATTTATTATATAGATTACAAATCTAAGATTATTTTCCTCTTTTAGAGTCCTTTATTATTTTATTCAATATTTTGGGGAAAACGCATATCTTCTTATCCAATTTGAATTAAATGAATTATTGGTATGTGAATAATGTGAAACTTGACTCCCAAGGCAATTGGGTCCCAAGGAACACAATTTTTAACTTAGATTTCACTTTTTGGGTTTATTTTAATGAGATATGCATATATCCCATTAGTGGACCATTAACTTAATTACTCATTCAATTAGGTTCCATTTGGGTAATTTACATGCATTAGCTCATTAGGGTCATTCTCACCTCAACCTTGTTTGGTCAAACTCAAAAGGTCAAAGTTCTAGGGTAGGGTCCAAGATCTGGTATGTTACAACACTCCACCCCTTAAAAGGATTTCGTCCTCAAAATCTATAGATTCAAACATCAACCACCAAATACTCTCCACCCCTTAAAGGGTTCAACCTAACAAGTCAAACTAATCATCATCAAGGTATTAAGGCTACCTACATTTAAGTTAGTTGTGAAAGTTTTTAGATATTTATGTTTCTCATGTATCCAACTATGAGTCGTCATCTAGGGTTGAGTTTTAGGTCCTTGTGTATCTAACCTATCAACCCTACATGTACAACAAAATTCATAGGATAGGTCAACTACACCTTTATATCAATCCTAGTCTTAAAACTAGGGTTAGATTCTAAACAACTAATTCTAGGGTTTCTCTTCATTGTGACGTAGTTCAAGAAAACATCGATAAAGAAGAGAAAGTTTTTGTACAATAGTCGTATTATGAAAAAAAAATTAATAAGAAACATTGCGAGATGAAAACAAATAATTGGCCAAAATTCAATGCGAAAACTAAGTCACAATATTTCCATATGAATACTTCCTCATAACCTAACCTCATCCTCAAATCAAACTTTATTACATGAAAAGATCACCATTGATCAAATCTAGAGTGAACATCTCACCATGAGGCAACTATCTAATTCAATGGTCTAACTAGGGAGACGAAATTGAAATAGTCAAATTCCGACTACCATGGGCTCTGATACCATGTTGTAAAGAAGTGAAACCACATCTCTACTAAAAATTTGAAATATCAAACCTCCATTTCCAACATACTTAAAAGGTATGTTGAAATGGGTGTAAAGTTTTCAAATTTTTATTCAATGGTATTCAAAACAACCAAAGTGTAGCAATGGAATAAAAACATGACTATATTCAATTATAAAACAAGGGAACATCTTAAACTTACATCATAAGGATCCATGTAGAGGAAAATCTAAACCACCTCAAGATTGTCTCCAAGCTTTAACTTTTCAATCTAAGTCCAAGTCAACATGCCTTGTCATCTAAGTCCTCCACCTAGGGTTGGAAGCATACCCCGGTAAGAAGAGAAGAACTGAAAACATCAGCAAAGGTTGGTATGTGCATACTAAAAAGCAAATTGAGCAATTTATAAAGAATAAAGGACATCAAAATAAAAGGTTTCCCATGTAAGAGATAAGGACCACCCAAATGGGTATCAAGAGAAAATAAATTGCAATCATATGATAATAAAAGAATACTTTCCATTAATAAAACAATAAACTTGTGCCACATGAGAACATCTCAAGATTTGGGCACATAACCCATCAAGATTTTTGAGCACATAACCCATCATCAGTTTGGGCACATAACCCATCATAATCATCATCAACCTGCATGTATGTGAGATAAGCATAGCCCTAGAACAATGTAAATAACAATGGCGGCCAAGCCTCATAAACTTGAAACCTAATAGAGAAAGGAATACTACCAATCTCCCAAATATATAAAATGTGGGCCAAGAATCACACATCTTGCCCTGGATATGAGGTTCCTTACCATCCCAAAAGAGCAGGAAATATCACATATGCTCGACAGGAAATAACACATCTGCCATAAATAAAATCGATGCAATTACACTACTCTAGTACTACTGAATCTCATAGCATGTTTAATGTAGAGGCAAGTAGAAAGTATAGTCAGAATTGTACAATGTTGCCATCACACAATTGACAACACAAACATATAAGCATCCACTTCAAAGTGGGCACATAACATTATATAAGACCAACATGCACCAAGGTACAAGAAAGAATCAAGAGAATATCCAAGTCCATAACAAGCAAGATAGTTCACATGAACCATGATATCAAGAGAATAGACATATGTGTAGGCTCAAGTCAAAAGAATGATAGGATAGGTGAATTTCTCAACATTAAGGAATAGGGGATACAACATACATTTAGAGAGAAGAATTAGAAATTGATCAATATAGAAATAATGTGGGATGCAATCATACCTCAACTTCAGAGACCAAAGTCCAAAGTCACTTCTAGGTCCAAGCCTAGGCATCCAAAGAACATATGATGCAATTAGGTGGAATTAGGGTTAGGTTTCCATTAATTATCAAAACCCTAAAAATTGCCTTTTTATTATTAGTGGATTAGGTTATCAAAACTATACCATGTTTTAGGTTATATTTTCTTGAGTTCAAAACATATTTTATTATATTTTTTTGACTTATAAATATTTAGTGATGAATTTTACAAATTATTAACTTATTTAATTAGATCCATTAAAATCATGTCTTTAAAACATGAGATTCAGGCGATAAAACAATATCATATGAAAGCTTGCATTTTTCTGAATCCAATGAGTATTTATTTGTAATTTTTGGCCCAATTAGATAATTAGTTTTGAAATTTAGAATTTTGACCAATCAAATAATTAGATAATGCCACATAGGCGAGAAAATCCATGAAAAGTAGGTCGGGCCCGCATGACTTAGCCCAATGAATGTCGGCCAAGTCAGCGGGTCAATGGCTCCCTTGACTCGCTCCAAAGCAAGAAACAAGAACTTGAAATGACTAAAATGCCCCTAGGCGATAAAATAAAGAAAGAAAGAAGAATAAGGGGTAGCACACTCAAAACACGTAGAGGATTCTTCCTCTCCAGGCCACACCATGGACGTCGCCCCTCGAACTACAGGTTGTGAGGAATTGGGCGAAATCGCTAGTCACGATGATTCAGTGATTTGAAGTCGTAGAAATGAAGATCAAGATGCCAAGAACTTACAGGAACCATCAATTCAGATGTGGTGTCACCGAAAGAAGGGGAGGAGAGTCGTAAACCCAAAGGGAAAAACTCAATTGTCTTCCAAGAAGTAAGAGCAGGCAGACAAATTGAGGCGAGAGGCACATTTGGTAAGGTGTGACGCAACCAGGAATCTACTCCCCTATTTATATGGTTGAGTTATTGGGCAATACTACTTTGGTCGTGAGAACTTGGGGCCCAAGGTTTGGGCATTTCCAAAAAGCTCAACAAAATGACAAGTATAATAGATCAACACATGCAGAATTCGATCCCAAGTCTAAAGAACCAAAAATTTCAAAAAATGGTCAAGAGATGACCAAGAAAATCATGATTTACTAAGTACCCCCGCCGTTGGTACTGTTCATGCGGGTGCTCTCCTACTCAAGGTAAGACGCAATCCCATTCATTCATGCAAAGATCCGATGGTCCCAAAAAAAATTGAAAAATCGAGAGAATACAGCTTAGCGCGTGACAGCCAAAATCAAGTCTGACTAAAGTGATGCTCACATTTTTTTCTCTTTTTCTCTCTCCTAAATTGAGGGTACAAATGAATCCCGGATTAGGTGAAATTTTACACAGAGGTTAATTAAAACATGTAGATTCCGAATATAAAATTAGATTTGCTTTTTTAAAAAAATTAGTGTGTTAAATAAATCAAACCTTATTTTCTCTTTCCTCCTTCATTAATGATATTAGGATTATCCAAATTTATATGAAACTTGACCAACAAGTCATATATAATGTGTTGGATACGAATTTGACATCAATTTTACATGTTGGAGTTATTTGAGTATTTATTTAATATTTTTAAGATTCTACACACTTTCTATCTCCTGATTTCACCTTTTAAGCAAACTTTCTCCAAAATTGGATGAAAATTCACGCAAAGGATATATTTATTATGTAGATTATGAATCTGAGATTATTTTCCCCTTTTGGAGTCATTTATTATTTTATTTGATATTTTGGGGAAAACACATATCTTCTTATCTAATTTTAATTAAATGAATTGTTATTATGTGAATAATGTGAAACTTGACTCCCAAGGCAATTGGGTCCCAAGGAACACGATTTTTAACTTAGATTTCACTTTTTGGGTTTATTTTAATGAGATATGCCATATAGCCCATTAGTGTCCCATTAACTTAATTACTCATTCAATTAGGTTCCATTCGAGTAATTTTACATGCATTAGCTCATTAGGGTCATTCTCACCTCAACCTTGTTTGGTCAAACCCAAAAGATCAAAGTTCTAGGGTAGGGTCCAAGATCTGGTATGTTACATTCCATACAATGTATGATTTTCATGATGATTTTGGTTGACACTCATATGTGTCTCATGTGTTTGTGTGCCACCTAAGAGGTTGATGCGGTCGACATGCCCTTGCCCTTGCGTTGGTATTGTTTCGGTCAAAGGGCCTCAAGTTGGTCTTGTTTCATAGTTTCCTTGTTATCCTTGGTCGTTACACCCCAGTGTTCATGTTTTTGGGTTGTTGCTTAAGTGAGTGCTTTGATCGACTTGTCATGTGTGAGGTTGTTGCGGTCGCAACACCCCTTACCCTAGCGGGTGGTCGTTACCATACCTGACTAGTATTTGCTTGGTCAAAGTAATTTGGGTTGTTTCGGTCACAACAAATGCTTTGGTGATCTCTTGCAGTTGAAGGGATTTTGGCCTTAAAGATGATGTTTTGCGGTCGTAACCCATACTTTGATTGATGGTCGATACACATACATGTGTACATGGTTACTACATAAGTAATGCCTTTGATGGTCATTACACTTATGACTTTCATGTTAGTCACTACATCTTAGATTATGTTTGGTCGACACATGGTGCTATGTGGAGTGTTG
Source organism: Alisma plantago-aquatica (assembly GCA_963693085.1). NCBI lineage: Eukaryota > Viridiplantae > Streptophyta > Magnoliopsida > Alismatales > Alismataceae > Alisma > Alisma plantago-aquatica. The sequence continues at coordinate 796,907,190 of OY856413.1, read as the reverse complement.
AGTTGAATAATCATAAGTATGATTCTAAACCTAATGTGTTCCAAGAAAGTGGGAGATGATGTATATTAGGTTTAATAATGATTATTGTCATGGAAACCCTAGTTGCCTATGTGCGTGAAACCCTAACCCTAATTCTAGGTTAAGTTAAGCTTATTGATCTTGCTTGGATGAATAGCATGTGATTATGTTTTGTCTCTCCTACTTATGTTCCCTACCTTGCAGGTTGAATGAATGTCATAGCTTGTTAATGATATGGTGGTAAATTTATAAGACACGGTGATGGCTATGAGCCTTTATGAGGCACGATGAGATAATGATGTGATACATAAATGATGTGTTTGGGTCCTATGACTTGGAAAAGACTTAATGCCTAGTATGAGGTGTTATCCTCCAGTGATGTGATAAGGGACTGATATTGCATGGCAATGTGATAATAATGATCACCTTGTATGGTAGTGGTATCATGTGATGATGTGACAAGTTTATGCTTCAAAATCTGTATATCTTCTGACGTTGTATCATCCCCTTTATCTTTACATATCTTTTTTAGGGTTTATACGTTGTAACTTGATTGATGCTAAAAGATACTCAATTGGCCTAACTAATCAAGTGAAACCCTAATTTTTTATCTGCCATGTGCCATAGATCCATCTACAACGTCAGTACTAGCTGGATGGTGAAACGGGTATTCATAAGGGAAATTTGGAGTGCATACTATTGAGTATGCGAGGTGCAAGTGACTATGTATCCTTGACATCTTGATCCCAAGTGTTTTGAGAATGACTGTGGTCGGGTATCGGTGATGAGCATGTGATATCATAAAGGACAACTGTAGTTGTACCTTAGTGATTGGGTTATATACCCTGGTTTTTAACGTTGTGACCAGTACCAAGGTGAGCTAGGTGTTTTACAGGACCATAACTTTGACTAAGAGTTGTTATCTCTACAGAACCATAGCCTTGACTATGAGTTACTGTCTCTATAGGACCATTGCCTTGACTATGTGTTGTTGTCTCTATAGGACTATAGCTATGACTATGATTTGTTGTTTTGTAGTTTGACTATATGTCACTGTGGTGCAAATTCAAACGGGCTGAGTAGTGCAGGAGAAGATCATGGATTCCGAATCTTCCCCTGATCTTGTATGGCACTGATTTTGACTTCGAAATGGTCAGTTGGATTTGGGTGGTACGAATCAAATCCTCAGGGCATAATAAAAGATGTAATACACTCGTGTAGTATATTTGCTTAGGGTTAAACGCGACTCGCATTGGATGACCCTTTGCCTTATCTCTTATATTGATTTCTTGAATTATAATGCGGTAAGAAAATCAACTGTTATACATGTTCTTCATATTCCTTCTAAAAGCATAAGATGTTCTAATTCTCAGTTGTAGATACCTAAACTACTTAAACAATGTTGTTTTCCTTACTTATGTCATAGAACTGAATCTGTCTATATTGCTTAAGTTGTTCATAATGTTTGATATGCTCAGTATAATCTACTTGTGCTTATAATCGACATTGGCAGAGAGTTATATCTCTCACTAGGACGTTTGGTCTCACCTCATGGGTTTCCACATCTTTAAGGTGGTCATGCACGAAAAGGTCGAGATCATCCAGTTGAGGCTAAGAAATAAGAGGAGCAATAGCTATTTGAAGGTTGGATATGATCCTAGTGTTTTGTAGTAGAGCCCTACGTGTCGTCCATGTACTCTCAGGTCCTTGGGGGTGTTTTGTCGATGTTGTATATTGAGATAATGTTTTTGGTTGTATGCCCTTGGTTGTACATATATGGCATGTATATATGTGAATAGGTTATTGTATGTAACATGTCATGGCTAGAAAGCCAATGGACAGTGATATGTAAAAATCCTTCGGCATGAGATATGTTACAAGTGGCTTTTGTGGACTAATATGTAATATATTTCCACTTGAGGTGGATATGTGATATCGGTTTTCATTTACCATGTTTTGTGGTAATGTGGTTTGATAGGGATAATTCCACATTTTGTTTTGAGTAATCATGATGTGGCTCGTCGGGGCATCACAAAAATGGTCATGTTGGCTAGAAAATCTAGCACAATTTGCACTACATTTCCCATTATACCCCCACTTGACCTAGTGCTTCTTTTCCACCTATATATACTTGGGTGGCATATGGAGCACGAGGTTAGCTACCTCTCAGCCCCTCTTAGCACCCTATTATTCACTCATTCTACCCCAACTCCTCTCCACTTCCATTTCATCACCTTCCACCCCAAAACTATTCTCTTAAGGGTTTACGCCACTTTCCACCCACATTTCCATGTCATCCTACCTCAGAGGAGGGAGATGCTCGAGCTGCAATTGCTAGGAGGTGGATAAGGAATATTCTCCACCAAACTACCATGGATTTTCACTCCACTACCTATTCTTGTTTCTCCATTTTTGTATTTTCCATTGTTATGAGTAGATGGGCCCCTAGGTGGGTTGTTTGGGGTCAAATGTTGCTTTGATACCATGTTGGGGGAAATAGATATGTAAATAATGTAATTAATTTCATTTTCCAATGATTATGTTCTATCTTCATTCCATTTCCAATAAATTGCTTTTTTGTTGTGCTTGAAATCACCTAAGATTCTAGGGAACTTGCTTACATGTTGCAATATTGGGAATTGCTCCTAGGTCCAATAAGTGGATACCTAGATAGCGACCAGTCTTCCTACATGATAATCAATTATCCTACACCTAGGTGAAAGATCTAAGTAACTATATTATAAGCATTTAGTGTAATTGGCTTGGAGCTTCCTAAAGGCTAGATGGTAGGTGATGGCAGGTGTAAAACCCTCATTTCCACCCTCCATTAATACCCTCAACCTCTAATTTCCCTAGGAGCTTCTATCCTAGAAACCTAGACTTGATTAGATCCTAATTTAATTTCACCTAAACCCTAATCCAAGTGAGCCTCATAATGGTGGATGGGGGGTTCTAGGGGTTTGTTTGCATATCACTCCACCCTGACCAATTAACAATTAGGATAGTTCATTAACATCTATCTTATTATTTGGTTTAATAATATAAATGAAAGAGTAATGTCTGCATGTTATCATACCAACTCAATTGGCAAGTACATCCCCCCCAAACAGCCACACTTCACATTATTGCATTACAATCCTAATTTGCCTTGTTGCTTAGTTAATGCTTGCTTAGTCAATCTCTTTACTTCCTAAGTTAGTTGTTCTTGCTCATGCCTTATTATTGTTAATTTAGGTATTTGATTGCATTTTAGTCTCGATTACTAGTCTAGTCTTAGTGTTGGCTCTTGCATAGCTTTCCTTGGTGTAACTTGTTCTTTTTCTTGCTTAGTATTGCTTATCTTGTTAACTAGAACTTAATTGTATAGGGTTAACTTAGGTTTTTCTTCATGCTTTGCTTACCTTTAATTGCTTTTTCACCATTAGTTTAATCAAACAAACCCCAATCAAACCTTTCAACCCCAGACTTTGTGGTAAGAACCTGCTCCATTACCCCCTCTCTCCCTGAGGATTGACTCCTATATTGCCACTTTGACAATCCCATATGATTGATGGTAAGTGTTTAGGTATTTGAGTGTGTCATCGACAGGGTCTTATAAATTTGTTAAGCCCAAGTGTGTGCATCCCCCGCGCACATCGAAATTCAACCAAACAAACTTTAATAGCTTGTTCCACTATGGAATCTAAGTTTATTGCCTTAGAAAAGGCTAGAAATGAAGCTAAATGGCTAAGACATGTTCTAATGGATCTTCCCATTTAAGAGAAACCTTCTCCACCAATGTTTATACAATGTGCAAATCAAGTTGCCATAGGAAGAGATAAAAACAAAGTTTATAATGAGAAGAGTAGACATATTTGTCTACGTCATAACATTGTGAGGTAGATTATATGTGATAACATAATCTTAATGGATTATGTTAAGTCATATAAAACTTATATGATCCTTTGATAAAGCCATTAAGTCAAATACTAGTGAGCAGTACATCAAGGAGAACGGGATTATGCCCACACAAGAAGTTGAAGTGATTGGTACCCAACCTTCATGAATGGTGATTCTGAGAAGGAGGTTTAATGGGAGAAACTAAATCACTGGAAAACTCAATGTATTATAACATTTTGTATCTCACTCTTATAACATAAACAACAATTTTCAAGGATTAGTTGAACATATTTTGCTTAATGGATTCCATAGCCATGGATGGTAATGTACATAACTACAATATATACTCAATGAAAGTCCAACTATATGAGTGTGGAGTGGGGCCTCTCCTGTTGAGATTTGGATGGACCTATAGAGCATTAATGAATATTCCCAATAGGTGTATGACCTAAAAACACCAAAGTGTAAGAATAGTAATTTTCTACAAATGTCATGTGGGTAATGGGCCTCTAATTAGATAAAAGGGGAGTTGGTTCTAGAACATGTGTTGATGTTGAGTTGACGGTTCCAAATTGCTACCTATTGGAGTCTCCAACCAAACACATCCTTTAGTTTTTTGTGTTATTTTTTAACGAATTGTTGTACTAAAAAAATGCTCTACAGTTCTACTTTTCTTCTTTGTCATTTGTCTGGTTGCTAGAAGAATGATTAATTCCTTTCACTCATCACCATGATTGTGTGTGCACAATTCACACTAACAAATGTTGTTGCATCCTGAGAGAGTAGTGTTCATCTTTTCCTATTTGCACTGAGGTTCGTTGTTGAGAGTCATGGAATACTCTTAACAACAGTGCATCTTGCATGCCTCAACTACAATCTGGTTTGGTATACTCTTTAGATTTACTGCTAAATTAAGTTTTCTACACATACATAGACAAAAAACAAGAGTATTTCATATTCTAATTGGTACTAAATAGAGATGATAGTGGTATGGATATGGTGCTCTTTTCATTAAAGCATAACCACACTATGAAGAAAAACCAAACACCATGTCCACATCATATCCACCACAATTTTATTATTTGAAACCATATCGATACTCCCAAAAAGATGCAATTAATTGCACCGCACCACACGAAAACACATCGTGAATAAATTTCTATTAATCATAGTAAAATTATACACAAAATTTATGAAGTTTTACACAAGGTATGTAAATAATAACATAAAAGATCTGAAACAACAATATTATGTTATGTTAAATAAAAAAACAATGTTTGGTTATGTGAAAGAACATTCTGACACGATGAGTGGAGTTGCGAGCTCTGCCACCAGTGGTAGGATTGGGGTGGAGCAGCCAGTTGAGATTCATGCAAGCTTGTAGAGTGATCTATATAGGAAGGTTCTCTAGGGTGATACATCCTTGGAGAAGGTCAAGATAGATCTATGAGACAAACACTATTCTATCCTAGCGAAGAGGCAGAGAAGAATGTTGAGAGATGGAAATTGTGCTTAGTGGGGTATGTGGTCGGATTCATGCCACATTTACCTACATTGAAAAGATACTTGAAACAGATCTAGATACTCAAAGGTTCCATCAAAGTCCTCGATCATGGTCGGGGATTCTTATCAAATTCTCAGACAATTTAGATTTGGATGTTGTCGTAGATGGAGCTGCTTGCTTTGTGAGAGACAAACCATTAATATTGATGCGATGGAAACTAGGCCAACAACTAGCAAAGTTCAAGCCAACTGAAGTTCCGACCTGGGTACAGGTCCATGACCTTCCGCTTGAGTTGTAGGATAAGAGTATGTTCGATTGGATTGGATCGTTTCTGGGAACTCCGCTGAGAACTGATTGAGCAACTCATGACTTTAAGAGGCTTGAATATGCAAGAATGCAAGTTCTAATCTCTGCAGATTTTGGGTATCCATATAGTTGGGAAGTGATGAGTGACAAAGGTGTTCCTAAGAAAATCACTTTTACTTATGAATGGAAACCAATCCCATGTGCTACCTGCAAGCTTTTTGGGCATGAATGTCGGAAGAAAGTAGTTCATGTACAGAAGAGAAGAGTATGGATTCCAATGAAGCCTATAACATCTACCAAGGAGGGAAGAACCGAAGTTGAACTTAACATTAAGGAGATTTCTAGCTCATCTGAGAAAGCAACTATTTGTAATATTATTACTAGTAATTCCTCTAAGGGTGAAGACGGGAACTCGTTCACTAATAATACTAATGAAAATGCTTCGACTGATGTCAGGGAGGTTACTGAGGTTTTGTCGGTTCAAGATGATACGAGTATAGTTATGATGGAATCATAAGAGGATGCTGAGAAGGAGATTTTCCATGGTTCCAATAATAAATTTGAAGATGATAGCAATGAAGTAGAGGATATGGAATCCTCAAGGGTGATTGATCTTATTACTCCTCCCATTTCAACTAATATTTCTAACTAGGTCAAGTCAAATAAGGATTTAGATGGATTCCATTTACCAAAGAAATCTAAGAAATCCAAAGCCAGAAACACTAGTCCTACGTATGATTCTCCTAGTCCAAGTTCATTCGATAATAGATTTATGAAATCTCAAAAAAGAAGTAATGTTTGATAATCTTGTGTTGTCCAGTGAAGTACTGGATGGAAAAGTTGTTAATGGATGAACTCATTTTGTGTATTGCCTCCTGGAACATTAGGGACTTAAATAATAAAGCCCTTAGTGTGAGGGAGGAATTGAATAAGGTGAATGACTGTATTATTATTCTTAATGAGACCATAACTAGGGAGAAGAAGGTTAAGAGAATGGTTAGTAGATATTTTTCTGATTATAATTGGATTTCCAATCACACCTCACATGCTCTAGGAAGGGTTTCCGTGCTTTGGAAAGAAGAAGTATGTTCTTTGCTATTATTGAAACTGGTCAATGTATCCAAGTCAGAGCTATTGTTAGTAATCAAGAATTTTTACTTATGGAAGTCTATGGTCACAATGAGGATAATGACAGAAGCTATCTTTGGGATAAGATAGAATAAATTCATTCTATGGTTAATATTCCTTGTCTATTGATGGGATATTTCAATGCAGTTAGAATGGAAAGTGAAAAAAATGGAAGGGACCCTCCTACTAAGAAATCAATGGTGGATTTCAATAATTGTTTGCTAAATTATGGTTTGCTTGATTTAAGTTTGTGTGATCTAGTTTCCTCTTGGGATAATCATCAAGGTGGAGATAGATTTACTATCTCGCGCATTGATAGGATTCTGTATAATAACTGGTTCTTGTAGAATTTTTTCAACTTTACAGGCTATCTCATTACTAATACTATAAGTGACCATAAACTTATGAATTTGGTGATTGGTAATAGAAAGAAGATTAATTCTCTGTTTAGATTCATCAATACATGGATAGGAAGGGATGATTTTTGGAATACTGTGAGTGAAGGTTGGTCTACAAAAAAATAGGGTTTTCCTTTGTTCTAAGTCTACTCTAAGATGAGGAACCTGAGAAATAATCTGATTCAATGGAACAAAAGCAAAATTGGCAACATTCCTGATAATGTTGGGGCAGCTGAACTTTCTCTTTTAGAGGTTCAATATAGATTAGATGCTAATCCTGTGGATATTGATTTGAGAGATGAGGTGGTCAGATGTAGGAAGATTGCCCATGATGCTCTAAGAGAAGAAGAATCCTTAATGAGACGGAAATCAAGGATATAGTGGCTTAAGGAGGGATATTATAATACCAAGTTTTTTTACTCCTATCTTAAAGTGAGAAGTCACATTAATCACATCAAATGCTTGGATATTGATGGCATTCTTGTTACGAATGTTGATGATATTAAAAGGCATATTCAAGAGTTCTACATGAATCTTTTTAACAATGGTCATTCTGGTGATGTCTCTTTGTTGGAAGCTCTCCATTTTGTTAAGTTGAATGATGTTCAAATAATGTCTCTTGATAGAGTGGTCTCTACTTTTTCGATTGAAGAGATTGTTAAAAATCTTAACACTTATAAATGTTCTGGTCCAGATAGCTTCAATGGCATGTTCTTTAGAAATTGATGGAGTCTTATTAGTGTTGATGTGATTGATGGAATCTGCCATTTCTTTAAAATGGGTAGTTTACTAAAGGAGGTAAATAAGAAATTCATCACCCTCATTCCAAAATCAAAATAATCTCAATCTCTTAAGAACTAGAGACCGATAGCTTTATGTAATGTCATGCTTAAAGTCATCACAAATATTTTGAGTAACAGACTTTAGTGGGTCATCCCTTCTATTATTAATACTAGCTAGTGCGGATTTATTAAGGGTCGTAGTATCTGTGATGTGATTCTTCTTTCTAATGAGATCATCCATGGCTTTAATAAGAAAGGATGTAATCACAAAATGTGTATCAAGTTGGATATTTCCAAAGCTTATGGTTCAGTTTCTTGGGATGCTTTATTCATAATTTTGGATCTTATGGGATTTCCTCCTTGTTGGAGAATTTGGCTCAAAGAAATCTTCTCTACCATTTCCTGTGAAATCTTATTTAATGGTGAACCTATGAGTGGTTTTTGCCCTAGCAATGGCATAAGGCAAGGCGATCCTTTAGCGCCTTATCTATTTGTTATAGTGATGCAAGTCTTTTCTTGTCTTATGGAGAAGGCAGTTAGTGATGGAAGTATCAAACCTCTCAAAGCCTCGGGTAATGTTGTGGTCTCTCACCTAATTTTTGCTGACGACCTCATGGTTTTCATGGAGGCAGATGTGAAAAATGTGAAATCCCTTAAGAAAATCCTTGATGTTTTTTACTCTGCTACTGGTCTAAAGATTAATGTTGATAAAAGTTCTATCTTGTTTAGTACTAATGCTCACAGAGAGATGATTAGTAATGTCTTGGGAATCAGTGAAGGTAAGATTGGTCAAAATTACCTCGGGTTGCCTTTGTTCACTGGTAAACTTTTAAGGAAACAATGTTACCCTTTATTCAAAAAATTAAGTCTAAATTGGATGGATGGAAGTCCAAACAACTTTCGATGGCAGGCGGGTTAGAGTTGGCTCAATCTACTTTATCCTCAATTCCTTTATTTTGGACAAAATGCTTTCCTCTTTCGTGTTCTGTTATTGATGAAAATGAAAGAGTAATCAAAGACTTTATTTGGGTGCATTCTAAAATTCATTCTAATGTTCACCTTATTAAGTGGGAGCATGTTACTAAACCAAAAAGAGAAGGAGGGTTAGGTATTTGTTCAATCAAAGATATCAATATTGATTCTATGGCGTTTCAATTTTGGGATATTGCCAACAAGTCTGATTCCCTATGGGTAAATTGGATTCATGAAAGATACTTCAGTAAAAGTTCCTTCTGGTTGGTTAATGAAAATAACGACTATTCTTGGCATCTTAACAAATTAATCAAAGAAAGATTGAATCTTAAAAATCATATTAGGTTTTCTATTGGAAATGGTAAAAATACTCTTTTTGGGGTGTTCCTTGGTTTCCTGGTAGTAATTTTGTGATTAATGTTCTAGGAAGACAAAGTGTGATCAAGCTTGGTCTCAAGTCAGATTGCAAGTTGGAATTTCTTATCAGTAATGGGGAATGGAATACGGATCAATCCAGACTCCATAAAGATCTTAATTATCTTTTGAATAGGCTTGACAAACCTTCTCTCCAAGAAGATAGGATCTTGTTTGAAGGTTCTAATATGATCAAACTTAAAAGTTTTGGGAGGTTATTCGTACTAGAGGTACCCCAAGTCCTATTTTTGAGTGGATTTAGAGGCACAAAGTTCCAAGTAGGTTTGTTGTTCATGCTTGGAAAGTTGGACATGGTAAGATGTTAACTACTAACTATATTAGGAGAATGGGTATCACTACTCCCTCCTATTGTTTTCTTTGTAAGAAGAGTGGTGAAGACACTCCCCATTGTATGTTCAGTTGTGATTACTCTACTCAAATCTAGAAAGAAGCTGTGATCTTTGGTTTACCCATCTATCCGAGTAGTGCTCCTGACCTGGTTCATTACGATGATAGGAGCAGCCATGTCCTTGTCATGTGCATCTTGACTTGGATTTGGAGGGAGAGAAACATAAGAGTTCACTCAAATAGAGAGCAAGATTGAAGGATGGTTTGGAAAATTATTCTGAAAGATTTTTGTGTTCTGGAAAATGATTTTGTCACTTAATTCTTGTCCCTGAGGTACATTGGTTATCCTTGCTTGGGGAGTTTCCTGCTGATCTGATGCATAGATTCCTATCTGATCCATAGACAGTGGAGATGTTTTCTTATTACTGATGAGAGTTAAAAAGATCTTGTTTTTTTGTTCCTTTCATGTATTGCTAGTTCATATCATGGGTGCTTTTCTCTCTCTATTTCATAGATACTGTGGAGAAGTACTTTTCCTGGTGAAAGTTGGGGAGGGACCTTTATGGTCTTTTCTCTTGAGATGCTGATTCAGAAAGCTGGTTATTGGTTGAGGGACTTTCCCTCTACCTTATTTTGTATATACTTTTCTTCTCAATTTTGGCCTATACCTGTAAATTACAAAATTTCCAAACAAAGGAATACAAGAGCTCGGGTTACCCAAAAAAACATTCTGACTAGTAGATGCAAATATGATATTTTCTAACTGTATATTTTTCTCATTTAGAGTTCAAACACCATCCTCTTCTAAAATGACTCATTAAGTCTCCTCCCACCAACATACACTATTTCTTGTTCAAATAACATTATCATGTTTAAAATAACTTCTCAAGTCTTTTTCTATTAAGCGTTCCTCCTTATTTTCACGAATGAATGCTATGTTACTTTCTTGTTTATATTTTTTTATTGAGAGAGAAGTAAGTTAGTATTATAAACTTAGTGATATATTATGTAGGAGAGAGAGAGGCAATCTAAAATTATTAGTATATAATACTAGTAGAATATATGAATTAATTATGTAAAAAGATGATTTATAATAATGTATGTGATGATCTCTTCTTGACTATCACTCTCTCCATTCTATCTTCCCATATTTTTTCACCCTTCTTTAGTTCGTTTAACTTGTATTTCTATCTACTAATAACTCCATTTCTTAGTCAATGAATAATAATCATTTATAGTAATGAACCCATTCCTCACATTACTTATCTATATCTCCCTTTTAAATGTTTGCATGTTTCTAGTCATGATTTGTATAAAATCAGTCGATAAAAGATAAATATAATAAATTAGAGGATTTCTGGTCTCACGATCTTTGTCACTATTACACAAATGACTATGTATGTTTGTGAAAATACATAAATAGATATTCAATGCAAAATATAAAAAAGTAAATTCTTACTTATATTTTACATGCAAGAGACACATGCATGTTAATTAGTTTTACAAAAAGGATAATCAGGAGTGTAATTATTGAAAAAAAAATGAAAATTTCCTTCTTATTTCTACATCAAATACATTTTAGAAATAAAAACTAGCTATCTATGTGAGAACAACAACATACGATCTGCTTAGAATAATATGCTACATATATCTATCTATCTATTTCTCTATCTCTCTATATTATAGTTGTATGTGGTGTGATGTTTATCCATGGTTTTTCTCTAGAATTATAACCGCACCACACCGCAAAGGTTTTAAAATTTTAAAATCACATCCACATCATAACTATTTGGTGTGGTTATGCAGTGTCAAATATGGTACAATTATTTGTGGATATGGTTTTCATCAATAGCATTGCCATCCATAGTACTAACATTGAAGTATTCAAAATGCCTTACACGCATGTGATGTCGTTCACTTCCAATAACTAGATTGTCACTATTTCTTCTGTGTCAATGACTCCTTTGCTTGATGTAACTAAGATTAAACCTTTTGATGGTTACGTTATTATCATTGGAAAGAAAAGGTGTACACTACTGTGATAGTTTCTAAGGTAGCCTTTGCTTTCTCTAAATCCAAATTAGAAATGGATTATGAACAGGAAAAGGCTAATCAAATTTGTTGTCATGTCATTTTAAGCATTATTTCTAATTTGTTATTTGGCACATACTTTTCATCATCTAAAATTTGAGAAAGCCTCAACAAGAAATACATTGTGGAAGAGACTTCTACCAAAAAAGTGTGAATTTTCTGAATTTTGTATGTTTGAAGATAAATAAATCACGAATTAAATTCATGATTTTCATATCTTTCTTGATGACTTAAAAAATGAAAAAATCCATCTTCCCTTGTCTTACATTGTAAGGTTTTAATTAAAAAACTACCTAGTTCTTGGAACATTACATGAATATATTATAATACAAAAGAAAGACTATATCGTTGGATGATGTAATAATATAGGTTCCAGTTGAAGATCAAAATTTTACTAGAGAATAATCTGAATTGAATAAAGAATTATTGTCTACTGCTAATTTTTTTAACAATGAAGTTGAGAAAAATGACAATTCTTCTGATCAATCTAAAAATATTTGGAAGAATAAGGAAGGAAAAAGAAATAACAATAAAAGCAAAGGCAACAAAGACACTAAGAAGAAGAATGGTTTTTTATAATGTTTGTGGTAAACTTGGTCATACTTCTCCTAAATGCAGGCATAGTAAGAAGCAAGCGGTCCAGGATTTTGAGGAAACAACAACCAACCTCGTTACTGAGAATGTGTTTGTGGAATTCATCAGTGTGGTTAGCATGGGATCATTTTAGCATCATGATTGGACCATTGACTTTGGGGCTATATGTCACATTACTGGCAATAGATATGCCTTAGTAACCTACTCAAAAGTAGGAGAGGATGAGCATCAGGTTGTCATGGGCAACTCAAGTGCTTCCTATGTATCTAGAAAGGACAACATCGTGATTAAGAGGACTCCTGGTAAAATCCTACAGATCAAGTATGTGATGTATGTTTTGAACATTAGTGTTAATTTGATCTTCGTGTCTCAACTTGTTAAGTTTGGGGTCAAGGTGTCTTTTGATTCTGACAAGGCCATTCTTTATAAGTCAAGGGACTACCTGGATATGGGGTATTGTTCAAATGACATTTTTCTTATAAATGTACCAAAGTCTTCTACTAATGAAATTTCCTCTTCTACTTATACCGTTAACTCCTTTGATATGTGGTACAATAGACTTGGACATGTTAATTTTAAATATGTACCACAGATGAAATCTTTAGGATTGCTAAAAGTATACATGGTGTTGTTGATTTAAACAACAAATGTTAAGTATGTTTTGAAACTAAATCTACAAAGAAACTGTGTCCTCAAGTTTTACAAAGAGATTTTGAATTGCTAGATTTAATCTTTGACATCTAAAAGGAAATTTTTCTAGAGGTGAGAAAAAATTATATATCATATTTGTAGATGACTTATCATGATATAAAATTTATACTTATTACATTCAAAATATGAAGCTTTTGAGATGTTTGTTAAATATAAAATGGAAGTAAAAAATCAACTTAATAGGAAAATAAAACGTCTTCTCTCGGATAGGGGTGGTGAATATGATTGTTCTCCATTTATTGATTTTGTTGTAACCCATGATATCATACACCTCTCCATATTTGCCTCAATCAAATGGGAGGGTATAAAAAATAGAACTCTAAAAGAGATGATCAATTCTATTACTAATTAAATCAGGACCCAACAACTTGTGGGGGAGCAATTTTATCATCTTGCTTCCTTTAAAATCGTATTCCTAGTAGGAAGACAAATACAACTCCATATGAATTATAGCAAGGATATTCTCCTAATTTGAAATATATCAAAATGTGGGGTGTTTATCTAAAGTCTTATTAAGTGAACCTAATAAATGGAAATTAGGATCTAGAATTCGACGTGGTGGTTTTATAAGTTATTATTATATCCTCAATTTTTGTAAAATTGAATTATATAAATATAAGACATGAATTGATTTGTAAATTCTTTGATGATATTATTTATGGAATAATAATGCTAATCACCTTTGTGGCATGGGTGCTTGTGGCTCAAGATAAATAAATAAATGAAAGGAATTTGTACATGAATTAACAGTCATGTCTTTTTGAAATATTGCAAAATTGGATATGGAACAATATGTAAGTTTCCAAGAGAAAATAAAATGTATGTTGTTTTATATAATTAAAAGAGTACTTATCTAACCATTTTGGCAATGTATGTTTTGGGACATCAATTAGTATTATTTTGATATGACTTTTGGTATACTCAAAATAATAATGAAAAGAAAAGAATTTTAGAAATGAAGAGGAAAATGATATGCCACTAGATAATGAAAATATCGTTTTCATGACATGTATAAAATAATAAGTTTTGTGTATTAAAGATGTCCCAATGAATCCCACCATATTAGATATGAATTGTGAATGTATTAATATATCAAAGAGAGAGTTTTATAATAAATTTCAAAGGCTAAATATAAGTTGGAAAGATATTAATTATCATCCCTTTTTCAATGTTGTCAAATCCATGTTTGATTGAATATGGAAGTTTTATTTGCATAGCAAAGGGATTTTTAGAATAAAAAAGCTTAAGAGTCGATAAATAAGGAAAATATATTCAATCCATTCCTAGAAGCATCCCTTTTCATGATATTAGTTGATATTAAATTGGTTGAATAAAAAGTGGCACCTTTTTATGTTTATGGAAAGGTGATATTGGGTGAGTACCTTACCTTTTGACACCTTCCTTGTATACCAATGGAGAAGGAATAAAGAAATGAGTAGGGAGGTGTTCAATGTGATGCACCAATAGATAAGGAAGGAAATAGTGGACTTCCTCTTCCTTGACAGTAGGATCCCTCTCTTCCCCTCCATTTTTCTTTATATGTGAGATCCATTAGGGTTTCCTATAGTTTTCTATCTATAGAAATCAATGATAGTCCTCCTTCCACCTTAGAATGGGGTCTCAGACTCCATGGACCAAGGAAATGCAAACCTCTCTTTTCTAAGCACTCACTGTCACAACAGTCAAGGGAGGGGCTCCACTGTTGAACTTCATCAAAGAGTGCGGCACCAACAAAGCAACATAACGCTAAGGACAAGCGTGGACCTTAGACCAAAACCCTGGAAGGAGAATAAGTCCCATGTTGGATGCGTTTTTGTCTGGGATGACCTTCATCATCACATGTCCCTCTTATGCTAGATTTTAGTTCTGCCAAACCAGCTCGAGGCCTATGTGCCACCAGCAACCCAGACCACCTGTCTCCCCTTTCTCTTGCCTACTTCGACCAAGCACCAAGAGTTGCAGCTCTCAGGAAGGGGTCGCGAATGTGGTGGCACCGCTACACGTCTCCCTGATGGCTAGAGACGTGGTACCAACCCTCCTAGTCGACGCACCAAGTGCAAGGTCAGGCTACGTCACGAGGAAGGAGGAGGACAGAGTCAAAAGACTCATATGCCCCTCCTTGCACATATAAGACCCAAGGGAGGCCAAGTCTTTTCCTCCTTTTTTCTACACCAAGTTTTGGTAAGTTATTGATAAGGCTTAATGTTGACGCGTCTGTTGATAATTGGTTAATTGGTGATTAACATGCAAAAATTGTAGAAATTGCTAGGATGTTAAAAAATAGTAAAATTATATATGAAGTTGGTCAATAAAATAAGAGGAGTCTAGATAAAATAGTTTTAGAGTCTAATTATGCTTCCGATTCTAAGAGTGGTCCATAATGGGTTTATGTTGTAATTAATGTATTTAAACCCTAAGTTTGAGTAATAAGATATTTGAATATGCTAAAAATGATTTCTTTGCCATAATAACTGATAGTATTGAACGCCATGAAAAATTAATATGATCATGGTAATAATAATGAGTAGTTAGGGTTTCTACTGTGAATAATTTTGCATTTGAAGAATAATAAATTAAAGATCATGATTTACTATGTTGTTAATGCACATAACTTGATAAAAGTGTTCATGATGTTATAACAGGGTAGATTTGATAATAATGATACACTTAACATCAATTAGGATTAAGTCATTTAATCAATGAACGTGGGAATTGGAGTATCAAGCAAAACCCTAATTATAACTTGATACCAACAAAACCTAAATCCTAGATTAGAACTTGAGTAGGGTTTAATCTAATTAGTGTGATGGTGACACTTTAGGATTTACATACATGCAAATTAAATGATTGGATTCCTATTTTCTTGCTTGGTTGGATGATATGCTTGAAGTATACATGTTTAATCTGCATAGATCATCATTGAGGTACATGGTTATGCCAATTACTAACAACGGTATTTTTTTTATGTTTGTCGAGTGTTTCTAGAATATTAAACAACTAAAATTTTGGATGTTTATTTACATTTTGTTCAATTACAATTTCACTATGAGTATCACATAAAGAAAGATTATGTGAAGAAATTGATAGTTCTTATCTGCAAGTACTTGATGGAATATTGTTGTTAGTATACTTGCACACTTTTGCATGCACCCCACATACACATAATGGCAGCATACAGATCAGTGTTTTTGTTTCACACCATTTTAGGCATATGATGATACACACGGTAAAGGACATGAAGATATACATATATTTGATGATACGGATGAAACTACATGAAAACATTAAAGCAATAAGTAAAGGAGTATTATCTAGATAATTGTACTCACATAGTTCTCATATGTACAATTCTGATGAAGGAAAGTTATGTAAGTTCTAGAGGAACATCTTATAAACAACATATTTGAATTAACAGAAATGATTTGCTATTTATTATTATTTGTTTAAAATATGGATCCTTGGTAAAAGTCTAGATAATGGCTCTCATCTTTTTGTCCTTCCTTAATTGCGGGTTGCTAAAAATTGAGGTCGTTTATTTGGTATCAGAGTACCATATTTTTCAAATAATATTTAGTAGTTTATAATTTCAAGTTGTAGAAATATGAGGGAATTATTCAGTCATTTTATAAAGACGGTGGTGTCTAGAAGGGACCATGATCTGGGGACTGGCAAAACTTTCCTCCACACCGCTAGTCAGCTTGTGAGGACTCTCAGGCCCGTGCATTCTTCCTGGCCAAAATTGGATGATTTTGCCCAAAGTAAGATACCTTTAGGTTTTCTTCTCATCTTGATTCATCCATTTCTCATCCATTTTCTTAATAAAACCTAAAAGGAACTTCCCTCCTCATTTAAAGTTAGGTCTTTTTATAATAAGTAGGATTAAGGCATCCTCCACCAACTAATGTACAAATAATGTGGAAAAAATATTGTACATGTAATGTGGAAAAAATAATATGCATACAGTGTGTAAATAAGGAAAAAGTAAAGAAAAAAATGTTTTATGGGTTTCCCCTTGTGAGGGTAACCCTAGATGCAACTAGAGTTGATTTGGGAAAACCCTAGTGGGTCAAGAGACATAAAAACCCTAAGATGTAGGGTGAAAGTTGAGTAGTCCCTATCCTTAACCCAAAACCCTAATACTGAGAAATGGGACTAGTGTGGGTGATAGAGTAACTCTACCCATATGAATCCTAATTAGGGTGAAAAGGAAAAGGAGGAAATACAAATGGGTTTAGGTGACCCAGTCTCCCATTAATGGATATGGAGAAATTCATTCATGACACAAGAGAAAACTTTTAAGAAACATAAGCAACACATGAATGATGCATTCATGGATATAACTTGCTTGGGCCCTAATAAGATATTTCTAGTGAGTTAAAGAGCATGGGGTGAAATAAAGTTATTCTAAAATTGACTGTGAACCTAGATCTGATGCAAAGGTTGCTAAGGGTACAAGCCTGGATGGGATGGTCATATAAGGTGCCAAGCTCAGATGGGATGGCTAATGGAATACCAAGCCCGGATGGGATAGCCCGTAGAATACCAAGCCCGGATGGGATGGTCATATGAGGTGTCTAGGCCGTATGGGAAGACCATAGAAATACCAAGCCTAGATGAGATGGTACAAATGTCCACTGGGACTAAAACCCTAAGGAGAGTGTTCCCCATAAAGAGGCTCCCCTAAAGAGAGGGCTCACCATGAAAAGAAATATAAAGAGTTGAGAAGTTATAATAAGAAATGCACGATTAGTTTGCATAAATAATTATAATGTGAGACCCTTAGGGTTGGTGTCCCAAACTAGGGTGGGTCCAACCAAGAGCAAGAAAAGGACCTATGAAAGAGGCAAAACCTTAGATTCGTAAGGTCAAGTTGTAGCTAAGAGATCCTAACTTCCTCCTATGATCCAAGAAGGCACCCTATGTTATGACCTTCCCTAGAAAGGTATGTTGACTAAATCAATTTAAAGACTGAGGTAACCCTAAATGTCACCTAGTGTGAAGAATTAAGGATACAAAAGATGCAAGAACATATATTGAGTATGATTATTTAAACCCAAGTACGCCATCTCTAAGGAACATGAGGAAAGGTCACTATGAAAGTGGTTGATAGTGTGAGACCAAGTCTGGAATAGAAAGTTGCCATGAGCCCAATGAGGGGACAAAATATGAATAATGAGCATCATAAGAGATGGAGAAAATCTAGTTTAAACAATTACATATGAAAATAATGTGCTTGAAAATAGTTAAAGTTGTGACATCTCAAAGAAACCCTTTGGAAGGGTAGAGCCCTAAATCATTCCTTATGTCAAGTAGGGAGTATTGAAGGTGCATGGGACTAATGGGATTAGGAGTTGATTGTTCCCTGAATGCACAAGATCATCAGGTCAGGAGGTAACAACTATGTCTGTCTGAGGCACATGTCTCAGTATATTGTCCACGTTCATGATGTTCATGTAGCCAATGGGTGAATATGAGAGGCACTCCCTATACACATAAGTATAAGATGACTTCAAAATTACATGTGCCCCTAGAGACCTCAAGGAAGTGGCTAAGACTCATAATACATGAGATATAAATATAAAAGATACAATAAGCCATGTACTAATGAAATCTTAAGAGGAGTTGTGAACAAACTCAAGAGTGTAAAGAAATTTGACTTAATGAAATATAAGAAAAATATGGAATAAAAATTATTACTTTGAGTCATGTTGAGAATGATTCAACCTAAAATTGGATTATATAAGGGTGAATACTTTAATCTGAACCTAATGACATGATCTAGGGTTAGAGGTGTTACCTCACTAATGTGTGAAAATAAATGCACAATAGGTTGGTAAAACCTAGGTAAAAATGGTAATCACCAAGTGAAATTGAAAGCACAAGATTTAATTACCAAGAAATGATATCGTGTAATTGCTAAGGATGTAGATATACCTTGAATAAAATTCAAGTACTGATCCTATTTATATTATGAGGAATTTGCATATCTAAGAAGGGTACTGACCCTAAGTTGTGAAATTAAGTTGAGTGTCATTCACCTTTTACCTTAGTATGTTGAATTTTGGGACAAAATTCCTTTTAAGGAGGTGTGAATGTTATATCCTCAATGTTGTTAAAATTGAATTATATAAATATAAGCCATGAATTTATTTGTAAATTCCCCAATGATATTATTGGTGGAATAATAACGTTAATCACCTTTGTGTCATAGGTGCTTGTGGCACAAGATAAAACAAATAAATGAAAGGAATTTGTACATGAACTGATGATCATGGATTTTTGAAATATTGCATAACCAAAATATGCAATAATATGTAAGTTTCTAATAGAGAGTAAAATGTAAGGTGTTTTAGATAATTAAAAGAGTAATTATCTAACCAGTTTGGAAATGCATGTTTTGGGACATCAATTAGTATTATTTTGATAAGACTATTGGTATAATTGAAAGATAATAATGAAAAGAAAAGAATTCTAGAAATTAAGAGGAAAATGATGTCCCATGAGATAGTAACAATTGTTTTAATGACTTGTATAAAAGAACAAGTTTTATGTATGAAATATGTCCCGTTGAATTCCACAATATTAGATATGAATTGGGAATGTATTACTATATCAAAGAGAGAGTTTTCCAATAAATTTTAAAGACCAAATATAAGTTGGAAAGATATTTATTGTCTTCCCTTTTTCAATGTTGCCAAATCCATGTTTTATGGAATATGGAGGTCAACATGATTTGTAGAATAAAAGAAGCTTAAGAGTCAGTAAATAAGGAAAATATATTGAATCCCTTCCTAGAAGCATCATTTTCATGATATGAGTTGATATTAAATTGGTTGAATAAAAGGAGGCACCTTTTATGGTTATGGAAAGGTAATAGTGGGTGAGTACCTTACCTTTTGACACCTTCCTTGTATACAAGGGAGTAGGAATAAAAGAAATGATTAAGGAGGTTTTCAATGTGATCCATGAATAGATAAGGAAGGAAATAGTAGACTTCCTCTTCCATGACCGTAGGGTCTCTCTCTCTCTCTTCCTCTCCCTCTTTCCTTTTATGTGGAATCCATTAGGGTTTCCTCCATATTTGTATATATAGAAAGAAAAAAAATGTCTCCTTCCACCTTAGAATAGGGTCTCAAACCCCATGGACAAAGGAACTGTAGACCCCTCTTTTCTAAGCGCTCACTGTCCCTATGATCAAGGGAGGGGCTCCATTGTTGAACTTTTTCAGAGAGTGTGGCAACAACAGTGCAGGAGCATGCTAAGGATGAGTGTCAACCTTAGACCACAACCCTGGCAGGAGAACAAGTCCCATGTTGGATGTGCAGATGTCTTGGACAACCTTTATTATCGTCCGTCTCTTTTGTGTCGGATTCCGATTATGCTAAACCAGCCCAAGGCCTATGCACCACCAGCAATCCAGACTGCATGTCTCCCCTTTTGCTTGCCTACTCTAACCAAACACCAAGTGCCACTACTCTCAGGAAGGGGCTGTAGTTGTGGTGGTACTGCTGTGTAGTTCCCTAATGGCTAGAGATGCAATACCAACCCCCCTGATCAACGTGCCAGGAGCAAGGTCGAACTACACTATGAGGAAGGAGGAGGATAGAGTCAAAATACTCATATTCCCCTCCTCACACGCACAAGATGCAAGGGCGGTCGAGTCTTTTCCCCTTTTTTCGTGCCAAGTTTTGGTAAGTTAATGATAAGGCTTGATGTCGATGTATCAGTTGATGATTGGTAAAATGGTGATTAACTTGCAAAATTGTAAAAATTGCTAGGATGCTCATAAAATAGTAAAATTATATATAAAATTGATTAGAAAAATGAGAGTAGTCCATATAACATAGTTTCAAAGTCTAATTATGCTTCTGATTCCAAGAATAGTGAAAATATGGGTTTATGTGGTGATTAATGCATTTAAATCCTAAGTTTGTGTAATAACATGTTTGAATAAACTAAAATAATATCAGAAACAATGAAAAATCAAGATGATCATCATAATAATGATGAGTAGTTAGGGTTTCTATTGTGACTACTTATGCATTTGAAGAATCAGGAATTAAAGATCATGATTTTCTATGTTGTTAATACACATAACTTGATAAAATTGTTCATGATGTTATAACATGGTAGATTTGTTAATCATGATAAACTAACATGATTTAGGATTCTTCACATCATTAAATCAATGAACATGGGAATTGGACTATCAAATGTATCCCTAGTGATAACTTGATACCAAGGAAACCTAAACCCTATATTAGGACACAAGTAGGGTTTAATATAATTAATGTGATGGTGACACTTTAGGATTTACATACATGCAGATTAGATGATTGGATTCCTATTTCTTTCTTGGTCAGATGATATGCTTGAAGTATAACTATTTAATCTACATGGCTCATCATTGACGTATGTGGTTACACTTATGACTACCCACAGTAGTTTTTTGGTGTTTATCAAGTGTTTCTTGAATATTGAACAACCAAATTGTTGGATCATTATTTATATTATGTTCAAGTATAATGCCACTATGAGTATCACATAAATAAAGATTGTGCAAAGAAAACGGAAGTTCTTATTTGCAAGTATTTGATGTAATATATGTTGTTAGTATACTTGTACACTTTTGCATGCACCCCACATACACAATATGGCAACATACTGGTCTGTGCTTTTGTTTCATGTCGTTTCAGGTATACGATGAGATACATGGTAAAATATATGAATATATCTAGATATGTGATGACATAGATGAAACTACATGAAAGCATTAAAGCAATAAGTAAAGGAGGATTAGCTAGATACTTCTTGTCATATAGTTCTCATATGTACAATTCTGATGAAGGAAAGTTATGTAAATTCTAGAGGAACAACTTGTAAACAACATATTTAAATTAACAAAAATAATTTGTTATGGATTATTATTTGTTTCAATCTGGATCCTTGGGAAAATTTTAGGTAATGGCTCTCATCTTTTTGGCCTTTTTAATTGGGGGTTGCTGAAAATGAGATTGTTTCAGTTATACTCAAACTAGTGCAACATATAGATTCTCAATTCTTAGAAGTAGCAACAATGTTGTAGAATGTAATACTACTATTGGGTCTAAATATGCTAACTTTTTTAGCATATCTTTCCTATGAAAATCCCTATGCAAAAAATTTCTAATTCTTTAAATAAATTTTAGAGAATATACCAAGTACATCTAATACTAATGATGTTTTAGAACCTATTAATGTAGATTCTAGAAGATTAATCAGGATGAGGAAGGAAAACAATCTTGGTGATGATTTCTATTCCTTAATTTATATAATGACCGACAATATTATAATGATGTTATTCATTCTTCTGATTCCTCATTATGGAAGGAAGCAATTAAGAGTGAGATTGATTCAATATTATCTAATCAGATATGGGAGTTAGTGGATCTTCCACCAAATCTCGAAGCCATAGGATGTAAATCGATATTCAAAAGAAAAATAAAAACTGATGGGATGTAGATAAATACAAACCTCAATTCCAAGGGATATAAACAACAAAGGGATATTGACTATTTGATACTTTTACTCATGTATTTAGAATCTCTTCGATCATGATTTTAACTGCTTTGGCATCTATTAAGAAATTAATTATACATCTAATGGACGTCAAAATTGCTTTCTTGAATGGAGATATAGATGAATAAACTTATATGGATCAACCATAAGGTTATTTTGTTCCAGGAAATGAACATATGGTATGCAGACCAATCAAATCTCTCTCTATGGCTTGAAACAAGAACCTAAACAATGGCATGAGAAATTTGATAAAGTCATTGTATGATATGAGTTTCATATAAATGAAGGAGAGAAATATTTTTATATTCTAAATTATATAAACATGGTTGTGTTATCAATGTATTTATGTGGATGGCATGCTTATTTCTGGCACTAATGTTGATATCATAAATAGTACAAAGGTTTCTTGGCTTCTGATTTTGACATGAAAGATTTGTGAGAAGCAAATGTAATTTTAGGAATTGACTTCTTAAAAGTGATGATTGCATCATGATCTCTTAAGAACATAATGTTGAGAAAATCCTCAAAATATTTTCAAATTTTTATTGTAAGCCAATAACCACTCCTTTTAATTCTAATTGTAGTGTTAAGAAAAATAAAAGTTTTGATATTCAATAAATCAAATATGGATAAGTAATCGGAAGCCTGATGTACTTAATGAATTGTACCCATCTAGATCTAACATATGCAATTGGGAGATCAAGTAGATCTACTCAAAACCCTAACAAGAATCGTTGAGATGCTCTACATAGGGTATTGAGATACCTAAAAGACACAATTATCCATGTATTGATTTTTTGTAGATCTCCAAATGTGCTAGAATGATATTGTGATGCTAATTGGATTTCTGATTCATAAGGATCGAAATCGACAAGTGGCTACATCTTCACCATGGGTGGAGGTGATGTGTCTTGAAAATCTACCAAGCAAACTTGGATATCTCATTCCATTATGAAATATGAGTTTATTGTCTTAGAAAAGTCTGGAACTAAACTCGAATGGCCAATACATGTTGTAATGGATTTTGCCATTTGGGAGAAGCCTTCTTCACTAATGTGTGTATGTTGTGATAATCAAGATACCATAGTAAGAGATGAAAACAAAGCTTATAATGGGAAGCGTAGACATATTCATCTACATCATAACATTGTAAGGCATCTTAATGTGATATAATCTCAATGGATTGTGTAAAGTCAGAACTAAATTTGGTTGATTCTCTGAAGAAGCCATTAAGTCAAAGACTAGTGAGCTGAACATTGAGGAGAATGGGATTATGGCCATACTAGGAGTCAAATGATGGGTACCCAGCCTTCGTGAATGGTGATCCAGAGAAAGAGGTTCAATGAGAAAAGTTAAATTATTATATGGCTCAATGTATTGTAATATTTTGTATCTCATTCTGATGATGTAAATAATAACTAGCAGTTACTAGTTGAATATATTTTTCTTAATGGATTTCATAGATATGGATGGTGGTGTATATAACTGCAATATATACTTGATAAAAGTTTAACTATATGAGTATGGGTGGGGGCGCTCCTATTGAGGTTTGGGCAGATCTCTAGAGAATTCATGAATATCCACAGTAGATGCATCGCCTAAAAGTGTCAAACCATAAGAATGGTAATTGATTACATGAATGTCATATGAGTAATGGACTATTGGATTTCTATACTCCTAGTGGCTGTTGGACTTCTCCACTAGATTTCTAGTCTTTTGGTGGCTATTGGACTTTTCTATGTGATTTATGGACTTTCTCTTAATATTATTTCTTGAATGGAATTCTCATATTTGTACATCTTATCTATGAATGGAATACTTTGAGCTACAATTGATAGACATACATTCTTGGTACACATATGCACACTTGATCGACAATGGGGACCAACACGACGTCGCATCACCATCATAGATATAAAGAATGGATAGAGTCACCTAGCCTCTCCTAAATAAGGGTAGTCATGATAAAATCCTAGGTCTAAGAAAATAGACATAATAAATTCCATGCACCCTATTGCTTGATTCATGTATATAGTATCATATCTATATTACATATGATAATTGTCAATTTTAATCTTGAGAAAAAAATTGAACATGATGAACTCGGGTAGTAATGACCTAACAAAAAAAATTAAGTATACATTTTGCATACCAACTAGTCGAGGGTAAACCATTATCATATTAGTGGAAATAAGTTAGGGTATCTATGGAATTTAAGTTTAATGAATGTCTTGGCATAATCATTTCTGACCTACCTTACCATATGTTATGACGTGAACAAACTTATATATACTACTCTACAGTTCCTAATGATAAAAAGAAATACCAACCACATTAGAAATGTGTAAGAATATATGAACAAATAATAAGTTTTATTTATTGGATTTCTTATGAGAGACATTATTATAATTTGTTATACTGGATAGAAAATATGATCACTTTTCTTATAGGGAAGAGAAATGGCAATACATTAAGACCTCTACTTGAGGAAAATACTACTCCGTACACTCAGTTTTCTAACTAAGAAGTATAAAAAAAGGTTATAACTCTACTAATTGACCGCATGATGCTCCCTGTCAATTTGGAGAAACTCAAAGACACCATAATTTTGACAATGATTCCATCTATTATTATTCAATTGGAAACATTATATTTTGAAAGATAAATAATATATTTTTCCTCATCAATTTGCGATTTTAAAGTCCCAACAAATGAATAGTTAGTAATCATATTTGATTTGACATCATCTCACATCTCGAGATATAAAATCGAAATTTTGCATTTGAGGATTGATGACAAAATAAAATTTTAAAATTAATTATCCGAGCTAAATGATGATTTTTTATCAATGAATTATGTAATATTTGTATAAATGAATTTTAGAATTTGATAATAGTGTTGATAATCAGTCATTGGATATCACAGTCCAAGCACATGATCCATAGGTTTCACTCTACTCTTGTGTTTCAGCTATGCTAATCCAACTATTAGTGTATCAAGAACGTAGCTAAAGATGGTATATTAAGATATTCTAGATTGAATTCAACTTAGCTAACTTTTAAACCAATGACCTTATCTACACCCAACTGTAAATCATGGCAACGTGACTCTAGAAATTGTTAACTAGATTAAGGTGATAAATATAGAAAGTTAGATAATACTAGACTATCACGTAAGTAATTAAGTGATAAGGAGATATGATCTCTCTTGTTCGTTTGTCATATGTATGCATGCGTAAACACCATTCCTTATCAGTGGTAGTATATTATAAATCTAGAATTCTGCAGCTCGATATTGTACCTGGTGTAGTCAAATTTCAACAATAAAATGTGTATACATGAGATACTAGTTTAGAGTTTTGGAATACAAAGTTGTACTTGGTTTTAAAAATGGTCGATGCATCACTTTCATGAAAAACATGCTAGGATCACCCACATTGGCAAATTATTACTAAAAACAACTTATCTTCAGCCCCTGTATAAGTGTTAATATAATGGGATATTGTGGGTTGATACTCTTGGTATACTAAATTGACTAAGGATAGTTCATATTACTGAATGTGTACATCTTATTTCATAATAAAAAAAAATCACGGAAACGACTTTGGATTTTTATAATAAATCAAACTATGTGTAAAGTCACATACTTTCATACATATAATATATACTAAGCATATTTCTATATGTGTATAAATATTTTAGATATATTGTGTTCATATTTGAATAATCATAATTAGTGTATAAAGTTTCTTGAACCCTGGACCAATGATTTAATTATAAGATACTGACAAAATATAATACAGCAACACACGGGTACAATTGTACGTGACTTAGTTAATAACCCTAGGAGTGACTACAATGACGAAAATAATAGATGAATAGAATCTTGAACAGGAAGCCAATCCCTCCCTACATAAATGGGTATATGTAACTCGATAATTCAAAGTGAATCACAAGCAAAGATAATTTTAATCCAATACTAATCCTTTGTGTACTACACTAGTAGATCTTTTGTGAAGGATTCATGGAGCTTGACACTCATATATTTGAACTTTCTTGCCTTTTAATTCAAAGTACGAATTATTATTTATATTTGAAATGTTTATTTCTCTTTTGAATGCATGCATGATTAGATAGGTTGGTCAACCTAATATTACTTATTAAACTTTATCCTTCCTCTTAGAATGGCCACCAACATTTATTCCACAAGAATAATAGCACATTGTTTAAACGTTGAAAAGGACAGGTAGGTGCCCACTTATTTAACTGGAATTATGCTTTCACGACTATGAATAGAGAAAGAACATGATGTCCCTCATTATATTAGGAAACACAAATGGTGTCTTGTTTCTCTCCATGGAGAGAGCATATGGTTTCGCAACAAAATAGACATTGACATGTGCTATTACTGTGAATTTGAATCCCTAGTCTCGAATATTGAAATTAAATCTTGTTCATTATTGGAAACCCATATTATAAATTGAAACTTTCTTATATGTTGAATTCCTTACATACTCTTATAAAATTCTCATAGTTAGTTGTATATTTTAATGATATTTCAATTAACTAATTTTGTACTGGTACTTGTGACATACCTAGTTTTTCTCTTTGGTCCTTGTGTGGTTTTAATCCATGTGATAATTCATGGACAGATCACATGCTTCAAAATGACTTATAAGAGACAATATGAGATATGCATAAGATTTCATCTGTTGGAGACAAGGTTAAAGTAAGTGTTTAAATTAATTTACTAACAAATATATAGAAATTTAGAGTTTCAACGCACTCTAATGTAATGCATGATGTACAGATTGTTGTATTTGCTTCTAAATATTCTGTGGAAGTCTAGTCTTGTAAAGATTAAGTTTTCACATGATGGTATTAGAGCTATAAATAGTAAACACTCATGCATGTCTAATAAAAATAGAGGTATAGCTAGTAAGTTCAAGTTAGAACAATAGAACCTCGTAAATATTTGACAAAAAATCCTAGTACTCCTAGACAACTTACATTGTCGACCAAGGATATGGCTAGAAATTATGAAAAATAAACTAGGTGTTCATATGTGTACCCCAGTTAATCAAGGCATGGAACTTATGTATATTATTTGTGAGTTATGAGTCTTCTTTATGATAAGGAATTCTATATTTATTATGGATTCCAGTGGCTATCAGACTTCTCCATAGGATTTCTAGACTCCTAAAGGCTATTAGATTTTTCACTCTATATTTCTAGACTCCTAGTGGCTATTGGACTTCTCCGTTGATTTCTAGACTCCTAGTGGCCATTAAGCTACACCACTCTGTATTGTATCATATGTGCATCTAATCGACAATGGGGACCAATATGACGTCACCTTCACCATCATAGGTATAAATAATGGGTAGAGTTACCTTGACTCTCCTAATTAAGGATAGTCATGATAAAATCCTCAATCCGAGATAATAGATGTAATAAATTCCATACACCCTACTAATTGATTCATGTCTATAGTATCATATCTCTATTACATATGATAATCGTCAATTTGAATCTCAAAAAAAGAAATTTGAACATGGTGAACTCTGGCGGTAATAATCTCACAAAAAATTAAGTTTACGTTTTGCATACCAACCAGCCAATGGTAAACCATTATCATATCGGTGGAAATAAGCTAGGGTATCTATGGAATTCAAGTTTAATGGGTATCTATGGAATTCAAGTTTAGTGAATGTCTTGGTATAATCACTTCTGAGCTACCTCGCCATATTTTATGACATGAACAAACTTATTTATACTACTTTGAAGTACCCTTATGATAAGAATAAATACCAACCACATTAGAAATGTGTAAGAAGATATGAACAAATAATAAGTTTTATTTATTGGATCTCTTATGATAGACTTCATAGTAAGTTGTTTTAATGATTAGAAAAGATGACCAATTTTCTTATAGGGATGAGAAATGGTAATAAACTAAGACCTCTAGTTGAGGAAAAAATTACTCCATACACTCAATTTTCTGACCTAAGAAGTATAACAAAAAGTTATAACTCTACTAGTGGATCGTATGATGCTCCCTGTCAATTTGGAGAAACTCAACTACACCATAATTTTGACAAAGATTCCATCAATATTATTCAATTAGAAACATTATATTTTGAAATATAAATAATATATTCTTCCCCATAGTTACACAATTACAAATTCCCAACAAATTAATAGTTAGTCATCATATTTGATTTGACATCAGCTCACATCTTGAGATATAAAAATTGGAGTTTATGTATTTGAGGATTGATGAAAAAATGAAATTTTAAAGTTAATTACCTGATAGAAACAATGATTATAAATGATTTGTGTAATATTTTATAAATGAATTTAAAATTTCGATAATAGTGTTAGAACCTCTCAGCTTGGAGCTCTAAAATTACATACTAGTATCTAATTTTGGAAAATTTATGTTGTCTAATACTCAAATTGATATCATAATTCGTTTACTCTACTCACAAAAGAAAACTAGGAGAGAAGTCAATGACCTAAAGATATGATTCAACTAAGTATTCCATAATAGAAAAATATCTCATATCCATGATTGAAGCCTAGGTTGGTAGTAAGGATATTATATTTCCTAATTATCATGATTTATAGTGGTATGGTGAAAAGTACATGGATCAAATATTATAAGGTGACACCGCATTAGAATGGAGTGGATTTCAAGGATGAAATTCTTTTTAAGGGATGAAGAGTTACAACATACTAGAAATTGGACCCTAGAAGTGTGATCTTTTCATTTAGTTTTCAATTGTTGAAATCATTTCACAATAAGTAAATCAGTCAACTTCCATTCAGTTATATTTAAATTTACCATGCAATTTGATACCATTAATTTTCTATTCAAATTATTTTCTCCTGAATCATTTATTTATTCTCATTTGAGAAGATGTTACAATCTACTCAATAATTTGAATTTCATTCCACAAGCCTCATTCATAAACATAGTACATTGAAATAATCTCTGGAAATAACATCATAATATTTTCTCAAACCTTAGATATATCACATGTTCTCAGTTTGAAAGATGTTGGCTTTTGGATCTATGTAAACATAAGTAGTGATCTTTGTATACATAGAGAGGATCAGATTTGTCTAAATAAAGTCATACTGTTGAGAATTTATAATTTTAAATATATATTTGAATGAAAATAGATGTGCATGGAAAATTTAAGAATTTTAATATTTATAATTTAACTATTATAAAATTTGGATGTTATTCATATGACCATTGGTGTCATAGATAAAGTCTAATAGTATCACAAAGCTAGTCATGCATTGTTACCTAACATGTGGAGGATGCTTGAAACTATTATCTCCCCCATATTAAATAAAAGTTGAACACCCCATCCTTATCCATCCCTCTACCCTTCGCCCATCCCTCTACCCCATTACCTTATACCTTGCTAGGCCTTGACTAGTGAGGTGTGGGATCCCTGCAACACAAAAATATTACGAGTTGACCTAACCACTGGGAATTTGAACACCACTTCTCTAACTTACACGTATAAGAAGTAACGATGAATCACATTCTCAAGGTCCCTTGTGTGATTTCCAACTACCATATATACTTGAGCATGCACATACACTCTCGCTACCCTTCAAACCTTGTTGGGTTTGTCAATTCCAAAAATCTATAGTAAATCTTGATGGCACTACCTTCATTTATATATATGTCACATATTTTGGTCAGTGTTCTTTAGCCATCAACCGAGTTGCATCACAACAACCCACAATCAACAAAGTTGATTGATGTTGATTCCATCATAATTGCATGTACCTAGAAAACCACTCTTTCACCTAGACTACAAATGAGTCTTTGTCACTTGCCAAACAAGATCTGCAACCACCGTGTGTCTCAGATCCAATTTGTCAACATATTAGATCTAATACTCCCATAGACTTCACATGTCTTGCACCATTGATAGTGATTTACAAAGCAATTAGCAAAACTTCAACCTTCAACTGTGTGAGTGACATTTCTATAGAAGAGAGGGAAG
This sequence comes from Alisma plantago-aquatica, assembly GCA_963693085.1. Classification (NCBI taxonomy): domain Eukaryota; kingdom Viridiplantae; phylum Streptophyta; class Magnoliopsida; order Alismatales; family Alismataceae; genus Alisma; species Alisma plantago-aquatica. The sequence continues at coordinate 796,876,455 of OY856413.1, read as the reverse complement.
TTGGCTTTAAACCATGATCAGTTATAGGTTTGTAATCTACTCTTGCATTTCAGTTATGCTAATCCAACTAATAGTGTATCATGAACATAGCTAAATGATGGAGCTTCCACTTGCGTGGAGTTGAGTGCACCACTAAAAATCCCAAAGATAGTGAGTCTTTTAGGTTTAGCCTTGCTTATACTAGATTAAAAACTCCACCCACGTATGCTAGGATACGTGGAAGTCTTATCATAGTATAGTTAAGCGTCAAATCCACAGGACAACGATCTTGTTAAGATCAACAAGATAGAAAACGTTAGAATTTTATTTAACTCCTTAACAGCTGGTATTTAGATCAAATAGTTGGTTGGGTTGTTTAAACTAAGTGCAAGTAAAGAGAAGTCAAGAAAGTAAATTTAAGGCTGTAAACAATGTTAAGAAACCACTAGGATGTGATTGGCTTTCACCACCACTACACATGGATCAAAGCATGCAACATAGTAACATAGCCTGTAATAAGAGTCTAAACAATTAGTATCTTTGTAGATTTAGTTTCCTTTCAGAGAACTAACTATGAGAAGTGTGGGAATGTTGCAAAGCCAGCCATCCACAAATGAATGGTCACTTACTTTACATCATTCCATTCGCAAAGTGTGTTCCTTGACTTATCAAAGTTGTACTTTTATGCGTCAACTGATTCCATTTCATAGTATGAAAGTACAATGATGGAAGTGAGTTTACTCCACTCCTCGAAAAACACTCTTAGATACTGAAACAGATGCATGGTGACTACATGCATCAAGAACCAACATTCAATCGAGATTCGAATCTAATAGCACGAACGTAGACAATTCATACTAAGAGATAATAAGTAACACAAGTTGGTGATCAAGCAACAAGCATTCATTAAACTATTGATGTAGAACTGAAAAGAAAGCATATCTCTATTGCAAACTCATGAATTACATTGCATGAAATGAAAACATGGGTAGCGGGGCTACTCCCCGCACCCTAGTGTATGAGACTACTCGCTCATGGCAAGAACAAAGAAGGGGGCAAGAAAAGAGAGAGAGAATGTCATCTCCATGAAGGAAGGAGGAAGGTCGACCCCTTGGAGAGAGAAAGAAACAATCTTCACACTTCGTAGCTTGCTTGATGATGAATCCTCCTCTTCCTACCTTCTCTGTCGATGAGAGAGAAAGTGGCTTGGGGACAGAGTATGGATCTCAGACCGACAGCCTCAGGGCAGTGGGTGAAGGATGGAATGGATCTAGAATAATAGAGGCAGCCTTTGGATGTCTGAATCTCGATGATCTGTGAGGACCTCTTTTGGGTTCTATTTATAGGATTTTGAGTGAGCCTTAAATGGTTTGGGGTAAGTGGGTCCAAATGGTCTTAGAGACCGTTTGGATTTTCACACGATTTGGAGACCGTTTGGACTCTCTCGATCTGGAAACCATTTGAGTCCTCTCAGTCTAAAACTGTTTGCTTTCATTCGATCTTGGGGTCGAGTAGCTTCATACGGTCTTGGGACCGGTTGATCTCCATTCGATCTTGGGACCGTTTGGCTTCATACGGTCTCGGGACCGTGTGGCTTCATACGATATCGGGACCGTGTGGCTTCATACGGTCTTGGGATCGGTTGAATTCCATTCGGTCTTGGGACCGTTTGACTTCCATTCGATCTTGGGACCGTTTGGTCTCCATTCGATCTTGGGAATGTTTGGTCTCCATTCGGTCTTGGGACCGTTTGGGAGTTTTGTAATTTTTTTGTGCTTTTCTATAAGAAGTGAAAAGGAAAAGTTAATCTAATGGTATATTTACAAAAAGGTAGAAAGTTAAAGATTTTGTCTAATTTAACTAAAAAGAGTGTGGAAAATTGAGGAGAACTAGTAAGATAACATCGCAAAATGGGAGGTTATCACCCCCCCAACTTAGAGTCTAGCTTGTCCTCAAGCTAGATAGAGGTAAGGCATGTAGGGGCAAGGTGATTTTATTTAGTGAAGATTTCCATACTTTTGCTTCAGTTCTAAACCAGAGATCTCTTAGAGTTTTATCAGGCTTCTGCTCATACTAACTCTTTCAGGTACTGGGAGTTGTGTGGATCTTAGATTTCTTCCATATCGTGTATCTCGCATTGGGATCACCTTTTCCTCGATCGCATTCTGTGCATTTTTCAACTCCAACCAGTTTTATACTTCTTTGAAAAACCTACTGGAAACTAAGATAGGCATGAGGGTTGGCTAAAGGCTGATGTGTAACGCATTTTTCAACTCCAACCAGTTGTATACTTCTTTAAAAAAACCTACTGGAAACTAAGATAGGCATGAGGGTTGGCTAAATGCTGATGTGTAACTCCCCCTTTTAGTGGGGGAGGGTTTATCTAAACTTTTAAGATCTCACTATTAGGCGCGACACGTCTGCCTTTATGAGGGAAGCTAAATGTACCGGTCGGGTGAGTCCTTTATCAGCCTTTTCATATATTTAGAGACTTTAGGATCTCATTACTATACTCGACACATCTACCTTTGTGAGGGAAACTGAATGTATCGGCCGAGTGAGACTTTTATTGGTCCTTCATATAGGTCCTTAGGCGTGACACAACTCTCATGTTTTTATTCAACACTCTGGCTTTTATTCTTATACTCACAGGCTTAGGAGTTGGATATTTAGGAATTTTGTTTGGGTTGTCAGGCCTCTTTTGAAAAGAAGAAAACTATTCTTGGAGTCTCCTAACATGCACTTATTTTAGTTTTGTACTTGGTGGTCCACTTGCGAGGTTCCTTGATTTGGATTTTACTTGGTTCCCTCCCTTCCTTGGAAGAGTTTTGGCTAGCTCCGGCCATGATGTTAACTTGTGGAGAGTCTGGAGCAGAGTTGAAGCAAAAGCATGGAAATCGGGTGCGAAAATAATTTATTAATTCGTCATTACATGCCTAAATGCTTTTTCTATTATTGCTTTTTGAGGACTACTTTAGATGGGGTGACCTTTTCCAAGAATGATGTTGTACTTATGTAAAAGAATTATTCTATAGAAGAAATAACTAAAGAAAGTCTAAATGTGAAAGGAAAAAATGCATAGAAAAATAGGAGTGAATAAAAAGGAGCAGAGGGAGAAGAGTTGAAAAATGATACCTCGCCCTTGTCCAGTGTACCCCCCCCCCCCGAACTTATCACTCACTCTGTCCCCGGAGTGTCAAAGTGATAGGTTGAGAAGTACATGGACAAGGGCATTAGGATTTTGTTAGTCCTTTATTAGCTCCATGTGTTCGGAGAAGATTAGCTGCAAATTTTCCACGTAGAGCATGGTAATCCACGTCCGTCATATCCTCTATTGGTCTTCCAAGAACAACGAGGGTGTACATCTGGTAGAGGACGTGGAAGCCACAGTCATTTGATTCTCGGAGCTGCTGGGGGCATCTGTGGCTGAAGGTGGGGCAATGAAAGTGTTCTTTATCGTACGCCCTTGTGTTCTTGCTTAAAAGATCATGTAGTTTGTCAGCATATTCCTTTACCACTTCCTCTGTGGTTGTATTGGTTGACACAGTATACTAGTTTTGGTTAGGATCAAACTGGCTGTTGGAACTGTTATAGATGATTGTTGTTCCTTCAGGAAGATTTTTCATCATTAACATTCAGTGCTCTGAATGAAGGAAAGGGAGCATAATGAACTTTGGAGTTGTATGTTGGAGAAAAGAGATAAGTGCCTCCGTGGTTCCGAAGTTCTTTAACTTGAGAAGGTTGTCCTTCATGTAAGCTGATGTCATGTAAACCGTAGGATGGTTCCGTCTGAGAAGATATTGATAAGCAGTCATCAGGATCACGGATAGGGATCCTTGTAATTGTATGGTTTCACGGAGGGTATCTGCCATGACTAGGATATCTCCCGCTAGAAAAACGATCTCATCTTTCTCGGCATATAGCCTAGACATGATGAGTCGGAGTTCATTTTCAGAGAGACTCTTGCAAGCTGCAAGGTCGAAGTTAGGAAACGTCGGTTCAATGGCAGGTAGGGGCACCATTTGTGTGGAAGGTCTGTTGATGGTGGCCCCTGTTAATAACTTGATGTCCCCTATGACTTTCGCCATATCGAAACTGTAAGGGTCCCATTGTCTTTTTTCAGGCACCGTGGCGGGTTGTTGTTTCTTCAACTCCTGTAATGTTTGCCAGAACAGCTGTTTTTGTGTATGTTGGATAGCCAAGTAGAGGTAGCGAGGTACGTCATCTGGTGCCATATTCAGGTCCCTAAAGAACCTTCTGTCACAAATGAGCTCCATGGCATAACGCCCTCATAGAGAGTGAAAATCTTCTGCGGCCAGCTCGGTGAAGGGGATTTGTTGATTAAGTGCTTGTATGTGGCGTATAGTGCAGAAAGTGCAATCCCCGGATCCTTCTTGCGTTTGGACTTGTGGGTTTATGATTCAGAACCATGGTTGGTTCCAACCCTGTCGGAGTGATGGCTTTGTAGCCCAAATTAATTTTAGAAGCCGGAAAGGGATGCATCTTGCCTCCCCAGATCCTAGACCAGCAAAATTGATGATTCCGGCTTTGAGCTCACTGGCACAGAAGTTGTACACTTTGGCGTTGCGAGCCTCAGTGTCAACGATCATGAGCAGCCTGTGGCCGGAAACTTGGAAGGGTATTGTGATATATCGTACCTTCCGTTCAATCCCCCTACGCAGCCGCTCGATAGTCTTATTGTGTAAGTCCTTGTACAGTAGACTTAGAGCCAAAGTAGGTGAAGCATTGAGAACTAGTTGCGGCCTTTTTGGGCTTCTATATATTTTGATAGCATTGGCAAGAAGGACATGGAAGATTACCATCTTCACCTTTGATTGAGGTCAAAGGATGATGCAGAAATCTTCATGTGTCATCTTGCGCTTAGTCTTTATATTTGTGTAGATGATGTCCCCCTTCTTTGGCATCGTCTACGATAGTGTTCAGGATGAAGATATCCAGGACATCTAGGGTAGAGATGGCTGCCATGTCTAGGTCGTACATCTTCTTAGGTAGAGGTGGCGGCGGGGGGAGCTCTTGTAGCGGCGGAAAAGAAGTCTATTCTAGGTCATCCATATAGTGTTGCAGAACTTCATCTTTTTCTGATTCAGAATCAGAGTCGAGTTCATCATCTGTGTCTAGACTCACTCTGTCTGACTCTTCTTGCTCTGGGGGTAAAGGCAACGATTGTTCTGGTGCGGAGGAATGATGAGTTGCTGATGTTGGTGGACTAATGTTGGTTCCTAGGATACATTGTTCGAACTCAGCAAAAGCCGCTTCTTTGGCAGCTTCCCCCATAGATCCCATGGCAGAATAGTCAAGGAATTGATCTCCATATGACATGTTAATATTGTCATTGTGATCGGGGGATTTGCGATCTTATCCACCATCTTGGTGGTCTTTGTCTGTTGCCTTCGTTGAAGGTTCTGTTCCTCGGCTGGTTCCCTCCCTAGCATGTCTTGGGTCATTAGGTTTGTCATCTGAAGAGGAGGTGTCATCGTTGGAGTCAACGGAGGAGTCAGAATCTTCTTCTTCGTCTTCATCTTCTTCTTCTTCTTCGTCTGCCGCCTTATCTTTTATTTGTTTTGGCCTTATTTTCTTGCACTGCCGGTGAAGTGCTTGTAATTCATCAAGAGACACTTGCACATGCTCGTGTGTCTTAAGTAGTGTGTCGTGGGTTTCCTTGAGATCAGAGTATCGTGCCTCGGCAGAGAGTAGTCGTGCAGAAAGGTCTGTGACTTGGGCTCGTAGGTGATTGATTTCATTATTTGACGACTCCTCTTGGCGGCCATTGACCTGTGTAAGGATGTTAGTGATGTCATCCAAACGCATGTTGAAAGCAGTTTGTTGTTGTTTAAGCTCGTGAAGGTTCTCTGACAGAGGTTGAGTTTGCGTAGAGATCCTATCGACTTGTTGAACCAACGTTGCTTGCTGGCTTTTCACCTCAAGCACCAACTGTGGCAATTGTTGTAGGCATTTGTTGATGCGTTCGACTTGCGTGGCCACTGCTTCCTGCCGTTGGTTGATGCTTGAGAGGATGTCAGGTAAGGTGTGGTGTTGCTCGTCAATCTTGGTGACCTATTTAGTAAGACCATGCACACAAGAAAAAATAGATTGCATTATGTTAGAAGGGTCGGTGAGGAGGTTTCGGATGCCAAAGAGTTTGGTGGCCAGCCTGCGGTCGCCTCCGTCTCTTAATCTGTCCATTATGTCCACTGCTTCTTTATTGAGGAAGGTGAAAAATTCAGTTGTTGGCTCAACATAAGAATTCTCTACTACAAAACAGAGTCTTTTGAGGTTGGCATTGTCGAGCAAGGTGAGGATTTTGTCATAAATCCACATCTTCTTCAGTACGTTGGAACAAACATACTTTGTCAGCTTTAGCATTTTGTTGAAGGATGTGAGGATGTGGATGAATAGGTTTGCTGGTGGTGGTGTTGTAGTGGTGATGGTGGAGAAGACAGGAATAGTGGTGGTAGCGGGAGTGGTAATTGTGGTGGCGGTAGTGGTTGATGGAATGTATCCCTCTAGGATTTGTTCCCTTGTAATGGCGGGGTGGACCTGCTTCCTTTCCCGTTTCTTTGTAGGTTGTTCTTTGGCAGCTTCCTGGGCCTTCTGTTTCCCTTTAGACTTTGTAATTGGGGATTCCTCCTCGGGGGTTGGCTCGTATTCTGAGCCTTCATCACTGGAAGAAATTTCTTCCACTTCTTGATCAGGATCCTCGGCTAAGCACATGTTGATGCGTTCAATTTCATTCATGATCTTAACGATGTCAACTTCCGGTGGGACCCTTCCAGATTTTTCATAGGTGTCCACAATCTTCTAGAGTTTGGTGCGATCATCCATCAGCTGCTCCCTTGTCTAGAAGGGAGCGTCAGCGGTTCCGGTGGCTTCTTTTGTGGGTGATTTCATTTTCGAAAAATTAGCAAAAAATCGTATGTTAAAAGGATTTGAATTTGCAAAGATAACAAGTTTATTAAAAGAAAAAGTTACATTATGTATGTGTTAATGTTTTTAGGTTTTAGTAGAACCCAAATAGTTTGTAAAACCGTGTGGGTCCAAACGGTTTTGCAAAAACATTCGATACACTTATTAAGCAAAGAGTGAAAGAGAAAAAGGAAGGTGAAGCGTCTGGAAGCATGGTTGATTGTTGAAAAGGAGGCGAAAGCAGCAAATGATAGTGGCGACGCACGCGTCGGTGGCTAATGAGAACCCCGTCAGTGACGCAGTGTTGGCGACGGTGAAAATAAGGTGGATGTGAAGCGTGGTGTGGTGACGGAGAAGATGGAAGTGGCGATGGTGTCGAACTGTTGGTTTACCTTGCTGTGTGACGGCGACGCTGACGGCAAAAAACTCTGTGAAAACACACGGGGAAGACAGCGGTGTCGTCTGAGATGGTGGCAGAGAGAACAGGCGTCACGGGTTGCGCGAGAGCGAGAAATAGAGGGGATGAAATAGTGCTTGTATGAGGGTTTAGGGAGTTCGAGATTTTAGAAGAGGAAAAAAAGGGAGGGGTTGGGGTTATATTTATAGGATTTGGGGGGCATTACAAATTCCCAAGGGTAAACGGTCTTGAGACCATTTGGGGTTCAAACGGTTTAAGGACCGAGAGGACCAAATGGTTTCGAGACCGAGAGGACCAAACGGTTTCGAGACTGAGAGGAACAAACTGTTTTGAAACCGAGAGGACCAAACAGTTTCGAAACCGAGAGGACCAAACGGTTTTGGGACCGTTTGAGTCCAAACGGTTTCGAGACCGAGAGGACAAAATGGTTTCACGAGAGGACCAAACGGTTTCAAGACCATTTGAGTCCAAACGGTTTCGAAACCATTTGGTTAAGATTTATTTATGTTTTTGGATTTTATATTTTTATGTTTATTTTGGTTATTTATGTGGATTTTTATATTTTTGGATTAAAGATGATAAGTCTAAATCAAACGAAGGGATAAGAAAAATTAGTAAAACTAGGCAAAATAAAATAGTGGTACTCAGATCTTGGGTTGTCTCCCAAGTAGCGCCTAGGTTTTACGTCACTGGCTCGACAAAAATCCGATTTGGTTATGTCAATGTTGAGGGATCGTGGATCTCGATAGTCTGTCTTAGAATTTTGTCTGCCGGTGTGTAGTATCTCTTTAATTTGTGTCCATTAACGGTCCGTTCTCCACCATTATTGTCAAGTATGATGACTGCTCTGGTGGGGTAGATGTGTTTAATTGTGAATGGTCTAGACCACTTTGTGTGGAGCTTTCCAGGATTCATCTTAAGTCTGGAATTGAAGAGGAGGACCGTATCTCCGATAGCAATGTCTTTTCTTTTGAGGTGGCCATCGTGCCACATCTTGGTTTGTTCTTTATAGATTTTGGCACTATGGTAGGCTGTCATTCGAAGCTCCTCAAGTTCTTGTAACTGGAGTTGTCTGTATTCGCTAGCGCTTTTAAAATCAAAATTAAGTTGTTTAATGGCCCACCAGGCCTTATGTTCCAGTTCAACTGGAAGATGGCATGATTTCCCATATACCAGTTGGAACGGGGTTGTTCTAATTGGTGTTTTATAGGCTGTGCGGTAAGCCCAAAAGGCATCAGGAAGCTTGGTGGATCAGTCGGTACGATGTCTATTGACTGTTTTCTCTAAAATTGCTTTCAGTTGTCTATTCAAAACTTCAACTTGGCCACTAGTTTGTGGATGGTAAGGTGTGGCGACCTTATGGTTGACTCCATATTTTTTTAGGAGGGCTTTGAAGATTCTTTCCAGAAAATGGGTCCCTCTGCCAGATATGATAGTTTGGGGGACTCCGAATCTGGGGAAAATGATATCTTTGAACATCTTGATGACTGGCTTTGAATCGCTGGAAATGGTGGGTATAGCTTCTATCCATTTTGAGACATAATCCACAGTGACCAGTATGTAAGAAAATCCATAGGATGAGGGGAAGGGACCCATGTAGTCTATTCCCCAAACATCAAAAAGTTTGATTTCTTGCCAAAAAGTGAGAGGCATTTCATTCCTTTTAGTTATACCGCCAGAAAGCTGACATTTATTGTACGATCTTACAAAATCTTAGGAATCTCTTGCTATTGTTGGCCAAAAGAAACCCAATTGTAGAACTTTCAGAACGGTCTTTTTCGAACTCATGTGTCCCCCAGTGGGGCCAGAATGACAATGCTCTAAGATAGGAGTAATTTCCTCTTCTGGTATGCAGTGACAGAAAAGTTTGTCTACACATAGACGAAAAAGATAGGGTTCATCCCAGTAGTATTGTTTAGCATCGTGGAGAAATTTATTTTTATCGTGGTGAGAGGCGGAGGGGCGGATGATTCCTGTAGCCAGATAGTTCACTATGTCGGCATACCAGGGGAATCTGGTGCTAATTTTCATAAGATGGTCGTCAGGGAGGGAGTCTCAGATAGGTACATTGTCATCCTCCTGAGACTCGATGCGACATAAGTGGTCAGCGACGACGTTTTCCACTCTGCTCTTGTCTTTTATTTTAAGATCAAACTCTTGCAGCATCAATACCCAGCGGATGAGTTTGGGTTTTGCATCCTATTTCTGAATAAGATATTTGATGGCGGAGTGGTCTGTATATACTACAACCTTTGATCCAATTAGGTAAGAATGAAATTTTTCAAAAGCGTAGATGACGGCTAAGAATTCCTTTTCAGTGGTAGTATAATTCTTTTGTGCCTCATCTAACGTCTTGGATGTGTAGTATATTACATATGGCTTTTTGTCTATTCTCTGCCCCAGCACAGCCCCTATGGAATAGTCGCTAGCATCACACATTATTTCAAAAGGTTGTGACTAGTCATGCGCTCTTAAAATGGGTGCAGAGATTAGAGCATTCTTCAAGGTTGTAAAGCTATGCAGGCATTCATGGTCAAAGTTGAAACCAACATCCTTGGTCAATAGGTATGTCATAGGTTTTGCTACTTTCGAGAAGTCTTTTATAAATCTCCGGTAGAACCCGGCATGACCCAAGAAAGCTCGCACTCCCTATATATCTTTAGACAGTGACAGCTTTGAGATGACATCGATTTTTGCCTTGTTATTTGATTCCTCTTTCGCTTACTCGATGTCCGAGGACAACACCTTCAGTCACCATAAAGTGACATTTTTCCCAGTTTAGGATAAGGTTTGTTTCCTCGCATCTCTGTAGGACTTTACTTAGGTTGAGCAGACAGTTATCAAAAGAGTCTTTGTATACTGAAAAATCATCCATGAACACCTCCATAATGGTTTCGGTTAATCCCACTAAGATAGCAGTCATGCACCTTTGGAATGTTGTGGGTGCATTGCATAGCCTGAAGGGCATCTTTCTGAAGGCGTATGTTCCAAAAGGGCAAGTAAATGTCATTTTTTCTTGGTCTTCGGGGTGAATTGGGATTTGCTAAAACCCATAATATCCGTCGAGGTAGCAGAATTTTTTTTGGTGGGCTAGCCGCTCAAGGACTTCGTCAAGGAAGGGTAAGGGAAAATGGTCTTTCCTTGTTGATTTGTTCAGTTTTCTATAATCTATGCACATTCTCCAACCAGTAACGGTCCTTGTAGGTACTAGTTCATTCTTATCATTTAAGACAACAGTGGTTCCCCCCTTTTTGGGGACCACTTGGATAGGACTAACCCATTGGGAGTCAGAAATTGGATAGATAATACCCGCTTTCAAGAGTTTAAGAACTTTGAGGCGAACTACCTCTTTCATATTTGGGTTCAGTTTTCTCTGGTGCTCCCTCAAGGGTTTGAACTCTTCTATCATAGGTAGTTTATGCATGCACAAAGCTGGGTTAATGCCTGTTAGGTCAGTCATCTTGTACCCAATTGCTTTCTTGTGCTTCCTTAATTCAGTGAGAAGCATTTCTTCCTAGTTGCCAACCAAAGAGGAGCTAATGATAACTGGACATAATTTCTCTTCATCTAGGAAGACATGTTTGAGCCCAGTTGGTAGAGTTTTCATTTTTGGGGCCTTGGGTACTTCTGTTGTCTCTAATATGGTGACAGATTCCAGTTCTTCAAAAGTAGCTTCAGGGGCTTTTTCAGCCAGCTCCAAGTATTGCAGGCATTGCTGAACTAACTCGTTGGTTGAAAATTCAGCTTTTGGATTTATTAGAGCATCCTCTAGGGCATCTATTGATTCTGGATTTGCTTGCTTGAATTGAGACATTTTTCAATTGCTTCAAGTAGAAAGACCTCTTCATGTATACTAGGGCTCTTCAGGCTGTTGAAAACCCTGAATTGAAGGGTTTCTGTACCCAACCTCAAGGTAATTGTGCCATCCTCGACATCAATTAATGCTCTAGCTGTAGCGAGGAAGGGTCTACCGAATATTATCGGGTACCTTAAGTCTTCTTTTATATCCATAATGATGAAATCACAAGGGACATAAGAGTCCCTCCCCACTCTTACTGGAATATCTTCAATGATTCCCAGGGGTGCAGCAATGATGGAATCAGCGAGCTGGATGGTCATTGTTGTAGGCAACAAGTCAGTAAACCCCAATCTTCTGCACATGGAAAATGGCATAATTGATATGCTGGCTCCCAAGTCGGCCAATCCCTTTTTACAAGAAGTGTTCCCAATAGAGCATTGTATGCCAAAGGAGCCAGGGTCCTTCTATTTTTTTGGTATTTTATTCAAAATGATATCAGAGGTGGTTTGGGCTAGCTTGATAGTTTCATGCTCCTCTATCATATATTTCTTTGACAGCAAGGTCTTTAGGTATTTGGACCAGGCTGGGATTTCAGATAAGACGTCGAGAAAGGGAATATCAACATAAAGTTTCTTCATTTCCTCTTTGAATTTCTGGAATCTAGAGTCTAGTCTAGTTTCCTTTAGTCTGCCAAGATAGGGTATCCTTGGATTATATTGTGGAACCTCTGGTTCTTTGGGACCTTATTCCTTTTCTTTCCTTTCTTCAGCTTCTTGACCGAATTCCTCTGTTGGGATGATTTCAGTTACCTCCATGTCTTCTTGATTAACCGAGATGGCTTCAGTAAGAGCACGATCAGACCTTGTTGTAATAGCATTTAATTGTTCTGGTCTATGTTGATCGTGTCTTGGATTTGCTTCTGGTTGGCCAGTGAAAGTGCCCACTGGGGGTTTTAGCTGAGTTGTTGTATGTGCTAACTGAGTTTCCACAGCTTTTTGTTGGGCTTTCTGGTTAGCCAGCATGGTTTTCTGTGATTGCAGCATTTTCCTTATCAATGACAGTTCATCAGTCTGTTGTGGTGGGGCATTCTTCTGTTGAAATTGAGTGAGTTGTTGCTGCCCTTGAGGTGGTTGTTGTTGAGGTGATGGCAACTGAGGTTGCTACGGCTGTTGAAGTTGAGTTTGTTGTAATTGTGGGTGCAGAGGAGGGTGAGTATATTGGTAGTATGCAAAGGGATTTCTTGGGTAGTTGGATCTCTGGAAATTGTTTCTAAGATTCCCTTGATTTTGGTTGTAGTTGCTTTGAAATCCAGGTGGTAGTCTGTTTGAGGATCCACCTTGTGTTTGATGTTGTGGGTTAGCAGTCCCCGCAGGATTTCCATATTGAAAACCAGGATGATTTCTCAGTTGATTTGGATTGTAGCAAGCTTGTCCTAGTATGGAGTGAATGAAATTTACTTGTTCTGGCATCTGATCCTCAGGGTGTTCAATGATCGACTCATACTTTGGTTGAGTTGGTTGCAAATCAATCATTACATTGTATAGGAGACCACATGACAATGTGGGATGATCTGATACATGGCAGACCTCACAAGTTCATGTGGCTGCTTTAACTTGTTGGGGGTTCTTCTTTCTGTCATACTCCCCAAATGATGTTTTGAGGGCTTGTTGTTTGTTGGCTATGGTTTTCAAAGCTTCGGCTATGGATTTCATTTCTGTAGATTATTCAGCTTTACAAACCTTTAGAACTCCTTCTGTGGTCGCCCTCCCCCAATTGGATTGATTTTCTGCTCCGAGAGTGACAATTCTCCAGACGTCTTTGTAGTTTTGTCTCATAAAGTTTCCTCCAGATGAGGAATCTAAGAACTTTTTAATTTCATCACTTACTCCCCTATAAAAAGTTTCTATGAGTTGATTTTGCAAGATTCCATGGTGAGGGCATTTCCTCAAGAGTTCTTTAAACCTTTCCCATGAGTCAGTCAGTGACTCTCTCGGTAGTTGAAGGAATTCGTTGATTTGTCCTCTAATTTGGTAGGTTAGTGAAGGGGGGGAGAATTTCTCCAAAAACTTCTCTTCTAAGGGAGCCCGGGTGGTGATTGGCTCTCTGTCCAAAGAATTGTACCATCTTAGTGCTCTTCCAGACAAGGTGAAATTGAAGAGTCTAAGCATGACTGCGTCCATGGTTGTTCCAGCTTGTGGTACCAACCTACAAAGAGATTTGAACCTCTTCAAATGGTCCATGTAGTCATCTCCGGCACTTCCTGAGAATGAGATGCCCTGCATTATTTGGATCCATTGTGTCCTAATCTCAAAATTAGGCGTGTCGATGAGTGGTGGTTGGACTGGATGGTTGTCTTCATAGTTCTTGGGAATAGCGTAGTCCCTTAGTTGCTTGCTCCTTATCAACAGTTATGCAGCAGCCTTGGCTGCTTCATTCTCGGCACGGATGCGGGCTTGCTCTTCAGTCCGTACTTCAGCCTGAACCTGGGCGCGCGTGTCGGCGATGAGTTGCGCTCGCTGGGCTGCTATGGCAGCGTTGACCCTTTCCATCACTAGTGCAACTTGGCGTTGATCTTCGGCCATTTGTCTGGCTATTTGACGATTAAGTCTAATGTGGCTGTGGAAACTTCTCTCTACCTCAGAGTCGTACTCTGGATCAGGGGAGAATCTGAGATTATGCGATGGTTGCATACACATCTTCTACCTGAGTAGAGGAAGAAACACACTTTTCAGATGATGCGGGAGAAATGATGAAATTGAGATAATATGGAGTAATGTTTAAAGAAAAAGTGTAAAACCCTAACCAACTAGCAAGATGATAAATGAAATTAAAATGTTCCGTTGTCCCCGGCAACGGTGCCAATTTTTGATGGAGCTTCCACTTGCGTGGAGTTGCGTGCACCACTAAAAATCCAAAAGATAGTGAGTCTTTTAGGTTTAGCCTTGCTTATACTAGATTAAAAACTCCACACACATATGCTAGGATATGTGGAAGTCTTATCGTAGTATAGTTAAGGGTCGAATCCACAGGACAACGGTCTTGTTAAGATCAACAAGATAGAAAACGTTAGAATTTCATTTAACTCCTTAACAGTTGGTATTTAGATCAAAGAGTTGGTTTAGTTGTTTAAACTAAGTGCAAGTAAAGAGAAGTCAAGAAAGTAAATTTAAGGTTGTAAACAATGTTAAGAAACCATTAGAACGTGATCGGCTTTCACCACCACTACACATGGATCAAAGCATGCAACATAGTAACATAGCCTGCAATAAGAGTCTAAACAGTTAGTATCTTTGTAGATTTAGTTTCCTTTCGGAGAACTAACTACGAAAAGCATGGGAATGTTGCAAAGCCAGCCATCCCCAAACGAATGGTCACTTACTTTGCATCATTCCCTTCACAAAGTGTATTTCTCAACTTATCAAGGTTGTACTTTTATATGTCAACTGATTCCATTTCATAGTATGAAAGTACAACGATAGAAGTGAGTTTACTCCACTCCTCGAAAAACACTCCTAGATACTGAAACAGATGCATGGTGACTACATGCATCAAGAATCAACATTCAGTCGAGATTCGAATCTAATAGCACAAACGTAGACAATTTATACTAAGAGATAATAAGTAACACAAGTTGGTGATCAAGCAACAAACATTCATTAAACGATTGATGTCGAACTGAAAAGAAAGCATATCTCTATTGCAAACTCATGAATTACACTGCATGAAATGAAAACATGGGTAGCGGGGCTACTCCCTGCATCCTAGTGTATGAGACTACTCACTCGTGGCAAGAACAAAGAAGGGGGCGAGAAGAGAGAGAGAACACCATCTCTACGAAGGAGGGAGGAAGGTCGACCCCTTGGAGAGAGAGAGCAACGGTCTTCACACTTCGTAGCTTGCTTGATGATGAATCCTCCTCTTCTCACCTTCTCTGTCGATGAGAGAGAAAGTAGCTTGGGGACAGAGTATGGATCTCAGACCGGCAGCCTCGGGGCAATGGGTGAAGGATGGAATGACTCTGGAACAATAGAGACAGCCTTTGCACGTCTGAATCTCGATGATCCATGAGGACCCCTTTTGGGTTCTATTTATAGGATTTTGAGTGAGCCTTAAACGGTTTGGGGTAAGTGGGTCCAAATGGTCTTGGAGACCGTTTGGATTTTCATAGGGTTTGGAGACCGTTTGGACTCTCTCGGTCTGGAGACCATTTGAATCCTCTCGGTCTGAAACTGTTTTCTTTCATTCGATCTTGGGGTCGAGTAGCTTCATACGGTCTCGGGACCGCTTGATCTCCATTCGGTCTTGGGATCGTTTGGCTTCATACGGTCTCGGGACCGTGTGGCTTCATACGGTCTCGGGACCGGTTGACTTTCATTCAGTCTTGGGACCGTTTAACTTCCATTCGGTCTTGGAACCGTTTGGTCTCCATTCGGTCTTGGGACCGTTTGAGAGTTTTGTAATTTTTTTGTGTTTTTCTGTAAGAAGTGAAAAGAAAAGGTTAATCTAATGGTATATTTACAAAAAGGTAAAAAGTTAAATATTCTGTCTAATTTAACTAAGAAAGAGTATGAAAAACTGAGGAGAACTAGTAAGATAACATCGTAAAATGGGATGTAATCACTGAACATGGTATATTAAGATAATCGGGATTGAATACAACTTAGCCAACTTTTGAAGTAATGACCTTATCTAAACCCAACTATAAGTCAAGGCTGGTGTCTCCTATTAGCCAACGTGATTCTATAAATTTTTAACTAGATGAAGGGGATAGCAGACTAAAAGAATACAGAAAATTAGATAATACTAGATTATCACGTAAGTAATTAAGTGATAAAGATATAGGATTTCTCTAGGTCGTTTGTATTATGTATGCATGTGTAAACACCATCCCTTATAAGTGGGAGTATATTGTAAAACTAGAATTATACAGGTCGGTACCGTACGTATTACTCGTGTAGTCAAAATCCAACAATAAAACGTGTATATATGAGATACTAGCTTAGAGTTTTAGAATACAAAGCTTTACTAGCTTGGACGAATGGTTGATGCACCACTTTCATGAAAAAAATGATAGGATTATCCACGTTGGCAAATTATTACTAAAAATAACTTATCTTGAGCCCATGTATACATGTTAATATAAGGGACACAGTGGGTTAATACTCTTGGGTAACGTTTATGCATGTATTTTATTTCCTACTAGCTAACGTAGACAAATAGGCATACACTAGTATACTATATTGACTAAGGCTAGTATGTATTACTGAATTTGTACATCTTATTTCATAATAAAAAATTACGGAAACGTCTTTGGAATTTCATCATAAATCGAACTATGTTTAAAGTCACATAATTTCATACATCTAATAAATACTAAGTGCATTTCTAACATGTATAAATATTTCAAAAATAATGTGTTCGTATTTGAATTATCATTTATTAATGTATAAAGTGTCTTGAGCCCTAGACCAATGATTTGGTCATATGATACTGACGGAATTAACACAACAACAACACGTTGGTATAATTGTACATGACTTAGTTAATAATCTTAGAAGTGACTACAACAAAGAAAAGAATAGATGAATTTTACTCCTAAGCAGACAGCCAATCACTCCCTACATAAATGAGTATAAGTAACTCGATAATTCAAAGCCAATCACAAGCAAAGATAATTTAAATCCAACAAATCCTTTCTGTTCTACACTTGTAGATCTTTTGTGAATGATTTATGGAGCTTGGTACTCGTATATTTGAACTTTCTTGCCTTCCAACTTAAGATACCAAATAACTATTTTTCTATTTGGAATGTTTATTTCTCTATTGATGCATGCACCATTAGATAGGTTGGTCGGCCTAATATTACTTGTTAAAATTTATCCTTCCTCTTTGAATGACCACAAATAATTATTCATGGAAAATAGTAGCACATTGTTTAAACGTCAAAAATGGCAGGTAGGTGCCAACTTGTTTAAGTGGAATTACGCTTCCATGACTTTGAAAAGAAAGAACATGAGGTCTCTCAACATACAAGGAAACACAATTGATGTGTTGTCTCTCTTCATGGAGAAAGCATATGGCTTTCCCAACAAAATAGACATTGACATGTGTTATCTATTGTGAATTTGAATCCCTAGTCTTGAATATTGAAATTGAATCTTGTTCATTATTGGACACCCTTGCTTATAAATTGAAATTTTCCTATATGTTGAATTCCTTGCATATTCTTATGGAATTTTTTTGGTATTTAGTTGCATGTTTTAATGACATTTCAAATAAATGATTCTGCACGGTCCTTGTCATAGAATTTTTTTCTTCTCTTTGGTCCATGTGTGGTTTTATTCCATATGGGAATTCATGGACAGATTAGATGCTTGAAAATGACTTAGAAGATACTATATGAGACATGTAGGAGATGTCCTCTGTTAGAGACAAGGTTAAAATAGGTGTTTAAATTAACTTGCTAATATCCAATATATAGAAATTTAGAGCTTCAATGCACTGTGATGTAATGTATGATACAATGATTGTTGTATTTGCTTCTTAATATTATGTTTAAATTTGGTCTTGTAAAGATCATATTTTTACATGATGGTATCAGAACAATGAATAGTTGGCGCGCATGCATGTCTAATGAAAATACAGGTCTAGCAAGTAACTTGAAGTTAGAACAATAAAACCTCGTGAAATATTTGACAATAAATCCTAGTACTCCCGGACAACTTACGATGTCGACCAAGAACAGGGCTAGAAATTATGTAACTAGGTGTTCATATGTGTACCCTCGTCGATCAAGGCATGGGACTTATTATATTCTCTATGAGCTATCAGTCTTCTTTATGGCAAGGAATTCTCTATATTTATATATAGATTTGTGATGGAGTGAACTTTTGAAATATTTGGATGCTTAATGACATAAGTGAATTCATACCTTTAAGTAATTTGAAGAGTTCCAAGTGCTTTGACAAAATATGGATGTTAATTGGTGTTTATATCATGATTAAGATCCCTAAGTTCATGCATTTTGACAGTATTTAATTGACAAGTCAAATAGTTGAGTTTTGTCATCAAATTTGAATAGAATGTAGCTTTAGTTGATATAAGACTATGATTAAATTTTAATACATATTGGAGGACCCAAGAAGAAGTTATTCAAGTTTGAATATGATGAAATAATGTGCACATCGGGAGCGGCGATTCTGGAAGCGACATCGAAGGCGATTCCGGCGAAGTCGAAGGCGCCCGATGGGGCGAAGGTGAAGGAGCATAACCTGAAGGCGCCCTCAGCAGTGAAGGAGGGAGCATCTCCAGCGATGAGCTCAACGGAGATTCCAGTGGTGAGCGAGGAAGCGAGCTTGGTGTTGACCGCAGATCTGGGGTTATCATCTGCTCAACCTGAAGCTGCGCAGGTAGGGAACGTGGTAGATCTGTCAAACATAGCAAAGATCAAGGATCCGGGTAAGCCGGGAAGCAAGCATGGGGCGATTGGGGTGTCGTCGGTGGCCAAGTCGTGGGCAGAGTTAGTAACGAAGAAGAAGGATGCTTCGTTGAATTCCTGGAAGAAACTGGAGGTTAGAGTGGAGAACGGTAAGCTGATCTATCCGAAGGCCATAGTTGAAAGGAACGTGCAGAAATGGAGCCTGGCAACGGCGGGTTACATCGTCGGGATGAACCCTCACTGGCCATCGTTGGTACGTTTTTTAGCTCAACTCTGGAAGGTGAAAGGTAATCTGGAGATTAAGTCGAGGGGGAAAGGATTTTTCATTCTCCTATTTTCCAATGAAGAGGATCTTGCGACAGCATTAGATGGGGGCCCTTGGTTTATCGCTGGAAGACCGTTGATTATCAAGAAATGGGAGCGTGGGGAACCACTAGAGAAGGTGAAGATGACGGAAATCCCGATATGGCTGAAGATTTACGATCTACCCTTGGAGCTGTGGGACGAAGAAATTTTTATGCACATTGGCTCATTTTTGGGGAAACCACTGCGGACGGATGTTTTGACTTCAAATCTCGCTCGGTTGGATTATGCTCGGTTACAGGTCTTGATTGACACAGAGTTCTCATTTCCAGAATCCATTGATCTGCAATGTGAAGACGGGCAAATAGACAAGGTTAATTTTGAGTATGAATGGAGACCGAGTGCTTGTAATGTCTGTGGTAATTTTGGCCATGAATCGGGGCTCTGTTGTGATAGGGAGAAGAAGTCGGCGTCAGCTGTGATTCCCCTGGTGAGGAAGCAGGTGTGGGTGCCGAAGAAGAAGGCTCGAAATGCGTCTTCTGAGGAGGAAACAGAGGAGTTCAGTGATGCAGTTGAAGAAATGACTCTGGGGGGAGACAATTCGATGGTGGCAGATGATGAGGGAAGGTTAGCTGTATCTGTAACTCTGCAGCAGAGGTTGATCACGCCGTCTCCTTCCCCAGAATGGGAGATACAACAAAGAAGAAGGTCTAAGTCTCCGCCTAGAGTGGCATCTAAACCGTTGTTTGTGGCAAGAAGCATTCGATTGTCTCCGAACAAGTTTTCATTGCTGTCAAATATGGGGGATGGCTCAGGGGAGAGGGGTGTTGCAGGTGAGGGCGGGCCTAATCTTCCTAATGGATAAATCTCTTTCTATCTTGTCGTGGAACGTCAGGGGCATCCACAATAAGCTCCATGGCGTTCGTAAGGAGGTTAGGAAGCTTGACCCTGATATTCTAATTATTTTGGAGTCCAGATTGGAGGGCAAAGAGATTAATAAAGTGGTGGAGTTTTTGTGGCCGGATGCCTATTTTCTTGATAATGCTTCTTTCTATTCCTATACCAGAATTTTGGTGATTTGGAAGGATCCTAGTTTTGTGGTTACTAAGATGGAGGAGGGGGAACAATTTATCCATATGGATGTGGCTGTTGGTGATGCGAAGTTTGGGTTATCTGTTGTGTATGGGGCCAATGGAGATACTGATAGAGCCAATCTGTGGGCTTCTCTGAAAATGATACAGAGTAATGTGAGGCCTTGGGGGCTGATTGGTGATTTTAATGTTGTCAGGAGGAGTTCTGAAAAAGTGGGTAAAAGACCTCCCTCGAGAAGAAGCATGGAGGATTTTAATGGTTTTCTGGCTGACATGGGTTTGATGGAAGTTAGTTTTAAAGGTAACTTCTTCACTTGGGACAGCAAGAGTAAGAATGGTAGGAGTACCTTTTCTAAGATAGATAGGTGCTTGTGTGATGATACCTTTTTAGCTCTCTTTCCTTCTTTATGGGGAGAGGTTGTTCCCAATATTGTTAGTGATCATTGTAGTTTGTTATGGAGGTTGAGCACGAAGAGGAAAATCAAAGCTCCTTTCAGGTTTATTAATGCTTGGGTGTCTCAGAGGGGTTTCAAAGAAGTTGTTAGTAAAGCTTGGAAATATGATGTGGGTACTGGAGCTCCGATGGTGAAGGTATATAGAAGAATTAATAGAGTTATTGCTGATCTCATTAGTTGGAACAGGGAAAAGGTGGGGAACTTCACTAACATAGCCAGAGAGCTAGAAGACAAGGTTATTGCGCTTCATAGATTGGTGGATAGTCAACCTCTGAATGCTGATCTTCAAAAGGAGCTTATTGAAGCTAAGAGAGAAGCTTTGACGGCCATGTGCAATGAGGAGAGTTTGGTGAGACAGAAATCGAGGGTCCTGTGGCTTAAAGAGGGGAATAAAAACACTAGATTCTTCTATGCGTCGTTGAGATCTAGAAGGGTGCACAATAACATCTGCCTTCTTTATGATGAGGATAAAGCTCTTAAGGAGCCTGAGGATATCAAAAATCATGTGGTGAATTATTTCTCTAGAGTGTTCAACTCCTCTGACCGTTCTTTGGTTATCTGGTCTGAAAAATGGGTCCTTCCTGCTCTTTCTTCTGCTCAGTTTGATGTTCTTAGGGGTGTGGTGTCGAGGGAGGAAGTTGAGAAGGTGGTGAAGAGTTATAATGGTGATAAGTCCCCTGGTCCAGATGGGCTGAATGCCTTCTTTTTCCAAAGTTGTTGGGATGTTGTTGGAGAGGATGTTACTAAGGCCATTTTGAATTTCTTTGAAACAGGGAAGTTGCTGGGGGAGTGTAATAAGTCATTCATTGTGTTGATTCCTAAATTTCCTGGGGCTACTAACCTTAAAGATTTCAGGCCGATCTCTCTTTGCAATGTTATCTTTAAATTCATCACCAAAATTCTTGCTAATAGGCTAAGCAAGGTTCTACCTGAGCTGATAGATATTAATCAGGCTGCGTTTATTAAAGGCAGGTGTATAGGAGATGCTGTTCTTCTTGCAAATGAGTTGTTGAGTTCCTTTCCCAATCAGGGAGTGGAAAAGATGTGTGTGAAGGTTGACTTGTCGAAGGCTTATGACACTATTAGAAGAGATTATTTGATTTTTGTCATGTACAAAATGGGTTTCCGGAGTGCTGGATTAAGTGGATTTCTTCTTGCTTTGAATCGGCCTCCTTTCAGGTGTTGGTCAATGGTTCCCCTACTGATTCTTTTACTGCCAGTAATGGAGTGAGGCAGGGGGACCCCCTTGCCCCATGTTTATTTGTTTTAGCTATGCAGGGGCTTTCTTCTCTCATCAAATGTTATGTGGAGGACAAAAAAATCAATCCTTTAATGGCTTCGTCCAATTATGGGGTGTCCCATATTCTGTTTGCTGATGATCTGCTTATGTTCACTAAAGCTAATGGGAGCAATGCGAAGGGAGTTGCGGATCTGTTTGCTCAATTTGAACATATTTCTGGCCTCATATTGAATAAGGATAAAAGTCATGTTTTCTTTAGTAAGGGAGTCATGAACAAGGATGGTCTGAGTGATGAGCTTGGTATACCTTGCTCTATGCTGCCTGTTAGGTACTTGGGGCTACCTCTCTTCACGGGCAGACTTACTAAAGCCTTATGTAGCCCGATTCTGGACAAGCTTAGAACTAAGCTTGAGGCTTGGAAGAGTAAGCTTCTTTCCTTTTCGGGCAGAGTGGAACTTGTGATTAGTACCATGTCTGCCTATCATCTTTTCTGGACAGCTGCTTTTCCTTTGCCGAAGAGTGTTATAGTGGATATGGAGAAGATTATGAGGGAGTTTCTGTGGAATGATAATGAAGACAAAAGGCATTTACATACGGTGGCTTGGGAGGATATTTGTCTACCTCGTAATGAAGGTGGTTTGGGCATTAGACGCATTGAGGACTGGTCTAAAGCTGGGTTAATAAAGAATCTTTGGGACGTGGCTAGAAACAAAGAGTCTATGTGGGTCAAGTGGATTCATGAGAAATATATTCAGAATAGTTCTATTTGGGCCGTGGAGAGTAAATCTACATCTTCATGGCTGTGGAGGAGGTTGCTGAAGTATAGAGTTATTCTAAAACAGAATGTTGATTTTTGTTTAGGCGATGGGAATCAGTTCCTGTTATGGAAGGACCCTTGGTTGTCGAAGAAGAAGACTTTATTAGACCTCTGTGATAGTCAACATATGATCAGATTTGGCAAGGGTGAAAACTGTAAAGTGAAGGAATGCTTGGTTGATGGTAAATGGTGCTATCCGAATATCAGAGGTGCTGTTACAGTTGTAAACATTTTAAAGACCTGCTCTATTCATGGAGTTGAAGGGGGTGACAGAATCTTGTACAAGAGAGGTGATGCGTTCCGAACTAGAGATGGCTGGGATATTTTCAGAAGATCTAAGGAGCGTGTGGATTGGGCAAAGTGGACTTGGGATGATAGAGTGCCGAGAATTTGGGCCTGTTTCTTATGGAAGTTCTTTCTTCATCGGCTGCCGTGTTCTGAGTTCCTTAAGAAGGTGGGGTTTCACCTGGCTTCCAGGTGTCCGCTTTGCCAGGAAGATGAAGATAATATGGACCATCTGTTTCTCTCTTGTTCCTTTTCTGTTGAGGTTTGGGAGAAATACAAGCTGAAGTTTGGTAGTAAGCCTAGTGCTATTGGTGAGTTAATTATGTTGTATGGAGACAGAAAGTTAGTGGCGATTGCTGTACTCTACCACTTGTGGAGGGAGAGGAATAGCAGAATTTTCGGGGGTAAGCAGCGTGAGTATGATACCCTGTGGAGGAATGTGTGTGGTGATTCGCTTAGTCTCTCTCAGATTGGTGGGACTTCTGGATGTGGTAGTTAGTCTTTTGTTTCGCTTTTATGTATAGATAGAACTCTGTTTTTGTTGGTAGGTTTTTGGTCGTTTTTTGCCCGGTTGTGGGCTTTTCTGTTTTCTTTTGTTCTTGGGCACTCTGCCCAGGACCAGTTTTGTACATCTCTTTTGAAGGAAATGAATAGAGGGGTAACACGCCGCTTCATACCAAAAAAAAAAAATGTGCACATTGACGTATTGATTACAAAGTTTGGGTCTTTTAGAATAGGTCAGAAGTGTCACGCACATCATCCTTTTTGGTCAAGGGGTGCCATAGATCGGCTTTGGAAAGAGTTGATCATGGCCCTTGGTTTGGATCCGATGGGTGAGGCTTCATACCCTACTTCATGTTCAGCTGGAGATCGTGAAGTGGGTAGCAATGACGACGACCCAACCTATCAATCCACGTCCTGGTCGTGGCCCTATACATGAAAATATGGGCAATTTTCCTCACCTATTCCAAGAAACGGCAGTTCATGCCCTCATTTGAGGCATGAGGGTGAGGGGACAACAAGAATGAGGCCTTGGCCTTCTCGGCATCTCCACCAGCAAGGTAGGTTAGGAAGAAGGAACTGGGAGAAGAGAACGGAGGAAGAGATGGAGCAGAAGAAGGGCGACAGGGAGAGAACCCCAGTTCTCGATGGAGGAGATCCTCACAGGAAGCAGCGAGCATGACTGTGATGAGCTCGGGTATATCAGAGAAGAAGAAGCTCTGGGCAGAAAAAGTCGGGTACCCCACCATATGTCAGAATGGTGCAAGGAAGTTGTAGGAAGACTTGTGGTCAGGTTGCTTGAGACTGTCCGGCGAGTTGATGGAGGCAGAGTCCTGGATCAGTCTGCTTTGCCCTGAGAAGCCAAGAGTGATGGAGTCCCGGAGGTGTACCTGAACTCCCAAGCAGCAGCAGGAGGCGGTGATGCCTGCTTGCTCGCCATGGGGCCCAAGCACAGAGGCGCTCACGCACGCCGGCATCGAGAGCGGCAGATTGGAGTGATGGGCGGTGTTGAGAAGGAGAGAAAGAGAGAGGGATCACGGAGACTGCTAGCCATGATGGTGATTTTACAGCGGCGGCAGGCCAGCTTGCGCAGGACTCACGTAGGCGTTGAACACTAGTCCGATTTTGCTGTTCCGAGACCTGTTATGATTTTACTGGTGGCTGTCAAAACAACCCATTATCTTTTTTAGTGGTGGGGTTTTGGAATAAATGTAAGGTTCAGATTTAATGCAACAGCGGATGCAACAGCAACCCGCAACAGCAGCTCTCGATTGGTTGAACTAGTGATTTTGCTGTTCCGAGACGCTGTTATGATGCTCTTGCATTTAATCGTGGCTGTGAAACCAACCCATTATCTTTTTTAGGGGTGGGGTTTTGGAATAAATGTAAGGTTCAGATTTAATGCAACAGCGGATGCAACAACAACCCGCAACAGCAGATCTCAATTGGTTGAACTAGTCCGATTTTGCTGTTTTGAGACGATGTTATGATGTTGTTGCATTTAATCGTAGCTGTGAAAACAACCCATTATCTTTTTTAGGGGTGGGGTTTTGGAATAAATGTAAGGTTCAGATTTAATGCAACAGCGGATGCAACAACAACCCGCAACAGCAGATCTCAATTGGTTAGACTAGTCCGATTTTGCTGTTCGGAGACGCTGATATGATGTTGTTGCATTTAATCGTGGCTGTGAAAACAACTCATTATCTTTTTTAGGGGTGGAAATCTCATTTGGGCTAGCGGATCCATGGATCCAATACCCGATCAAGACCAGGCGGGTCTTGGCGTCTGAGCCAGCAAAGAGATCGTGGCTGATCTCTCATTGGAGAACCAGCCCCAACGGCAGCGCCAGAGTCCTGGACACGTGAGGATCGTGTGGAACACGAAGCGAAACGAGAAAGAAAGAGGCAGCGATCGGTCTAGCCAGACCAAACTTGAACCGACAGATTCCACGCCAGGTCACCCTGGCCAAAGTAGGGATCAGGCGCCCCCTAGAAGCCACGTGGCCCCAATCCAATCGGTCTAAATGTAAGAAAATACTAGATAAATTCTAGATCTTTCATAATTCGTAATAATCAGCTCGATGATCAGAAAATTGCAAATAAGGTACCAAAAATATTTAGAAAAATGAGTAGAACAACATGAAAGCATAATATCATGCTTTTTATGCTCTAATCTTAGTGATATCATGTAAGTTGTGAAATACTTATTTCATGAATAATAAATATCAAACGATGCCTTAAAATTATGATAATATGTCAGTAAATCCATATTCATATTTATAATCCATTTTAAGGTCAATCATTATGATGTTGATGTACGGAATCATGTAATTTGCTCCATATAGATAATTAGGGCTAATAACCCTAATAATGTGCAATAATTACAAATATACTCAAGAAACCCCAAAAATTACAGAGTAATCTCATATCAGTAACTGGAAGATGATATGTAACTTTGATATCAGTTAGATGCATAGAATTCATATTATTTAAAGATGAACCTCAATACATGTTTTGTAACCCTAATATGACTGGTGAGTAATGAATGTAACCTAAGGTTAATATGTGCATAAAATGATATGGAAACTAAGGGACATACAATCGAATATAATATGTAATGCAACATCAGTCCCAGATAATAAGAAGAGTAAGATATGAAATAGTGATGGAAATGTTATCATGAACTAAGTAAACCTTAATGAATCATATCTAGGGTTAAGATGATGAGAACATGATGGTGACATATGTGATCTTATCTTTATCAGGGTTTGACAGATGATATAGATGACTCATAAATATATGGTTTAGATTATCTCTTGATCAAGGTACACCATTACCTCTTACTTGGCTTATTATGCAATATGCTTGTATCATGTGTGTACAAATACTTGGCATATGATATTAGATGAAATGATTGTTCTTGTATGATATCTTGTTTAATTTTCCATACTTGTAGATATGAACACATCAAATATAATATATCTGTTCCATTATATGAAAGCACTAAACTCTTTGATAGTACGTTGCTTCGAAGTGACTTAACTCTTTGGTAGTCGGTCCCATTGTACATATGATCTAACTCTTTGGCAGTCGATCATAAAGGCATTTATCTTGAGGTCCTTGAGAGTCAAGAGAATGCATCAAAACTTTGACTGTCAATGCATATATATATAATGGAAAATGTGCCTAAAATATGTGTTCTGTTTTGTTAATGAATATCTTTGTGCAAGTGTATGCTTTTTCTTATATTTATTTATTACTACCAAATATTATCTTTATCTTATTGCCAACCCTAGTAATGAGAGGTATATAAAAAGACACGTAGGCATAGTCAGTACAATATTCTTGAATATTGTGCTGACGTGTACCACATGCAATCTTTTATTTAGGTTGTGGACATCTGATCTTGAAGATCCAGGGTAGTTGAGAGTTGTGTGACGAGCTGATGTACATGTGGACCTATTGTCTTATGATCCTGTTGTTTAGTGGTAGCACATGTATATGTAAAGTTTATTATTCAATATGTAATATCGAATGTTGTAACTATTCATTTTGTAATTATATGTTGAATGGTGAACATGTGTTGTATGATTTATTATTGTTCATGTGCATGTGCTATTGTTGTTTCCTTCTGACTTCCTCTGAATTTCTTCTTCTTAGCCTAGTGTGGGGTGTTTAAATTGAGATGCTCGCTAATGTGAGGTTTCAATTTAGACATCACACATTAGATTTAGATTTTGAAAATCCAGGGATGTCACAGGATTCCAGTGGCAATCAGACTTCTCCACTGGATTTCTAGACTCTCAGTGGCTATTAGATTTGTACACTCTAGATTTCTGGACTCCTAGCGGCTATTGGACTTCTCCACCGAATTTCTAGAATCCTAGTGGCTATTAGATTACCCCACACTAGATTTATAAACTCCTAGTGGATATTGGACTTCTCCACTAGATTTCTAGGATAGTAATGGCTATTGGACTTCTCCACACAGTTTATAGACTTTCTCTGAATATTATTTCTAAAATGGAATTCTCATATTTGTATATCATATCCATGAAGGGAATCCTTGGAGATACAATTGATAGACATACATTCTTGGTACACATATGTGCACCTAATCGACAATGGGGACAACATGACATCACTTCACCATCATAGGTATAATAATAGGTAGAGCTACCTAACCTCTCCTAAATAAGGGTAGTCATGATTAAATCCTTGGTCCAAGAAAATAGACGTAATAAATTCCATACACCCTATTACTTGATTAATGTATATAGTATCATATCTCTATTACATATGATAATTGTCATTTTGAATCTTGATTTTCTTTTAACATGATGAACTCAGGTGGTAATAATCTCACAAAATTAAGTAAACATTTTGCACACCAACCAGTCGAGGGTAAACCATTATCATATTAGTGGAAATAAGTTGGGGTATCTATGGAATTCAAGTTTAGTGAATGTAATGGCATAATCACTTACAACCTGCCTCACCATATATTATGACATGAAAAAACTTTTATACTACTTTGAAGTACCCGTATGATAATAATAAATGCCAACCACATTAGAAATATGTAAGAAGATATGAATAAATAATAAGATTTATTTGTTGGATTTCTTATGAGAGATATCATAGTAAGCTATTTTACTGATTAGAAAATATGACCAATTTTTTACAAGGAGGAGAAATGGTAATACTTTAAGACCTCTACCTGAGAAAAATACTACTCCATACACATAATTTTCTAACCTAAGAAGTATAAAAGTTATAACTCTACTAGTGGATCATATGATGCTCCCTATAAATTTGGAGAAACTCAAGTACACCATAATTTCGACAAAGATTCCATCTATTTCTATTCAATTGGAAACATTATATTTTTAAAGATAAGTAGTATATTCTTCACCATAAATACGCAATTACAAATTCCCAACAAAGTAATATTTGGTAATTTTAGTTGGTTTGATACCAGCTCACATCTTCAGACATAAAATTTGAAATTTTATATTTGAGGATTGATGACAAAATGAGATTTTAAAGTTAATTATCCAAGATAAACAATGATTTTTCATCAACAGATTATGTAACATTTTTATAAATGAATTTTAAATTTTGATAATAGTAATCAAAACCTCTCTGCTTGCAGCTCTAAAATTACATACTAGTATCTAGTTTTGGAAATTTTCTATTATCTAGTCCACAAATTGATATCATAATTTGTTTACTCTACCCAGAAAAGAAAACTAGGAGAGAAGTCAGAGATCCAAAGATATCATTCAACTAAGTATTCCATAGGGAGTAGCTAGAAAAAATATTTTGTATCCATGACTGAAACCTAGGTTGATAGTAAGAAAATTATGTTTCCTAATTATCATGATTTGGAGTGGTATGGTGAAAAGTACATGGATAAATTCTTAGAAGGTAACATCATATTAGAAGGGAGTGGATTTGAAGGACGAAGTCTATTTTAATGGAGGAAGAGTTGTAACACGCTAGAAAATGGATCCCATAAAGTGTGAACTTTTTTATTTTGTTTTCAATTGTTGAAATCATTTCGCAATGAGTCAATCAATCAACTTCCATTAGGTCATCTTTAAAAATTACCATGCAATTTCATATTATTCATTTTCTATTCAAATTATTTACTCCTAAATCATTCATTTATTCTCATTTGAGAAGATGGTACAATCTAAGTTTTTTGAACTTCATCTTGCAAGCCTCATTCATAAACATAGTACATTGAAATAATCTCTGGAATTAAAATTTAATTTTTTTTCTCATACTTGAATATATTGGACATTCTCAGTTTGAAATATGTTGGCTTTTGCATATATCAAAAAATTAATTAGTTGATCTCTATGTATGTAGCGATGGTCGGACTTGTCAAAAATCTACAATCTTACTTTTAAGCAATTATAATTGTAGAATTATAATAGACGTGCATGCAAAATTTAACAATTTTAGGATTTATAATTTAAGTGCTATAAAATTTGAAAGTAATTCATATGACCATTAATGTCATGAATGTAGTCCAATAATATCACAAATCCAATCATGCATTGTTGCTGAACATGTGGAGGATGCTTGGAAATTTTAAATCCCCCCACATTTAATCAAAGTTTAACACCCCATTCCTTATCCATCCCTCTACCCTTCTCCCATACATTTACCCCCATTACCATGTACCTCGCTAGGCCTTGACTAGTGAGGTGTGGGATTTCTATAGCACCAAAGTCTTACAAGCTGACATGACCACAGGACTATGGGCACTACTTCTCTAACTTGCATGTATAAGAACCAACGATGGATTGCTTTATAAAGGTCCCTTGTACAATTTCCAACCACCATATATACTTGAGCATGCACATACAATCTCTCTACCCTTCAAACCTTGTTGGGTTTGCCAAGTCTAAAAATCTATAGCAAATCCTACTTCCACTACCTTCACTTGTATGGATATCGCACATTTTGTTTGGTGCCCTACATCCATCAACTGAGTTGCATCATGACATCCCACAGTCAACGAAGTTGATATGTGTTGATGCCTTCATGTTTGCATGTACCTAGAAAACCTCTAGCTCTTCTCTTTCACCTAGACAACAAATGAGTCTCTGCCTCTTGACGAAGAAGATCTACACCATCGTGTGTGTCAGATGCAACTTATCAACATATTAGTTCTTAGAATCCCACGGACTTTGCCTGTCTGGTGTTGTTGACAATGGTTTACAAAACAATTAACAAAACTTCAACCTTCAACTATGTGAGTTGCAGTTCTATATAAGAGATGGAAGTTAATGTTGGCTAAATTGGACATTCTTATAATCCCTTTGTTTCGATGATGACAAACATTTCATTCTTGTGGATCTAACGTGCTACTTGAGTGTTGTAGGAATTAGGTGGATGACAAACTACTTGGTAGATCTATATGCTCTAATTGCTTTAATTCATGATTGTAATCAAATGTAAAAACTTGTACAAGCGTATAATGTACAAGTACTTAGACATCATGTAAATCAAGTGTTAGATCTTCCCTAGCCAATCACAACACTTAGATAGGTCATCCCCTATAATAGTGTCACAACTGCACACTCATACACATACTAAGTACTCAGTTTAAAACATTGAAATAGGGTTAATCTCGATCGACAAAATTCTCGATCGAGACACTCTCGGTCGACAAACTCTTCGACCGAGAATGACCTAGGTAGCCGTTAGACACAGCAGACAAGGTAGTTGGGAGTTGAATCAGAATGTTATATACACTTGCTCCAGACAGTCCCTCGGCCGACAAAGACCTCGACCGACTGGGATCTCGGATGACAATTCCTCGACCGAGAATGTCTCTATCTGCACTTTTCAGAATTAATTAACTAGTTGTTGTTAAAGCAACTAATGGATACCTAATGGCTAGTTGAACACTTAGAACCCCGAACCCCCTAGAAAGTGTCTAGAACGTCCTTAAGCATTCATAGCCCATTCCTATAAATAGGACAAGCCTTAGGACACCCAAAACACACTTGTGTAATACTTGAGCTTACATACTTGAAATTGGCAATCTGTTTTGAGTAATTGAGCAACTCTGGTACTTGCTACTCATTCCCTTTACTCCAAATTCGTGTCCTATAGGCTAGCATCTCCTACCCACTAAACATACACTTCCATACTCATTGGTTAGGAGATCAATACGCTTGATATAGGAAATCAAGCCTTGTGCTTCAAGTGGTAATTATAATTTATGTTTCCCTTCTTGTTCTTTCTTATTGCTTGTACTCTCCTTGCTACTCCTAGGGTTGGAGGTTGCGGATTGGAAAGAGTTTTGATCTTCTTGGTGGAGAAGGAGATCTTTGGACTACTTCTAGAAGGCTGTCTCAACGGGAAGCTACTTCAAGAGGAAGGCTACTTCAAGGGGGAGCTTGAAGTTACTTCAAGGAAGGCTGCTTCAAATTTGGTGAGACTACTTCAAGGTGAAGGTTGTCCAAAGGGTGTTGAAAGTGTTGTAATTTTATGTAATATCCTTGCGAGGTAATAAAATTAAATACTTTCAAAATCCCGGTTGCGTAACTAACCGGGTAGTGGATTGACTGTCTAAGTATTTGCTAAGGTTGGAACCACTCTAAACACCTTGTCTCCTTCTTATTATCTCAATTGTGGTTGTTTGAGTTGAATTATTTTAAAATATCCATAAAACCCTATTCACCCCCCCTCTAGTGGTTTTTCAATTGGTATCAGATCAGGCTTCAAGGATCTCTAATCGAGTCTTGAAGAATGAAGGGTGGTGGTGTCTACAACCACAAGCAAAGGAAAAGCATGGACCAATCTTCAACAAGTTGCAATTGGTGCTTAGGAACAAGGCACACTACACCTAGCTGTCCATGGAGGTCAAAGAAGGAATATGTGCATAAAGAATGCCTTATTGCTACAATAAGTGAAGAAGAAGAAGAAGAAGAGGTGAGCCTTTTTTATTTACCTAAAGAAGAGCTAATTGCTAGTCTTGAAGAGACACATAATAAGTATATTGAGTGCAAGAAGAAATTAAAGAAATCTAATAAAGCAAATGATGAGTTACATGCTAAACTTCTTGCTCTCACATCTGAAAATGAAGATCTCAAAAAGGTTATTGAAGATCATGATATTAAGCTGAAATCTGTAGAAGCAAATTGCAATCTTGTTTCCCTAGAAAAGTTAAACTTGCAAACTCAAGTAAATGATCTTCAAAAACAACCTGTTTTGTGTACACATCTAGATTATGATATTATTGTGAAAGAAAGAGATTATTTGTTATCTAATATAGATCAAGCAAAGTTAGATATCAAGAAGATAATGGATGAGATTGTTAAGATGCAACAAGAAGTTATTAGTTTGAGTAACAATGATATCCTTGATAAAATCTTAAATGATTCTTATCGTCAAATTGGAAGGAGAGGACTAGGTTATAAGCCTAAAGGAATATCTTACCAAAAATCTAGTTGGAGAAAGACACAAGTGCTAGAGAATCGATCTATGTATGTATCTAGAGGCAAATATACATATGTACCCAAGAACAACCTAGAAAAAAATCATATAAAGATATATGAGGTTAATTCTATATGTTGTCATTATTGTTTGCGTCTTGGACATTATTCTTTCTCATGTCCTTACAAGAAAAAGGATGTTGAGTTAGTGTGGGTTCTAAAACCCCCAAACTAAATGAATAAAATTAAGTTGAGATATGACTAAAGACTCTAAGTTGTATATCTCTATGTCTATCTCAACTTAACATAATGAGATAACAAATTGATTCAACTAATTAAAATTTCTAACTTGAAAGTATACATTTTAAACAAATCTACAGAGACACATCTTTGAAAATTTGTCTTAATTAGGGTCCTCAAAACATAAAGATTTGAATATGATTAGTTGAGATTTGATCTAAATGTTACTTTGATATTCATATGTTTTATCTCAACTAAACTAAGTTTTCAAATTGCATAATTGAATTGAAAATGACCTATGATTTACTTGTAAACAATTACTGAAAAATAGTACAGAAACATTCTCGGTCGAGAAACTATTCGACCGAGAACACTGTCGGTCGAGAATAAGTCGACCGAGCAGGTTACTGTTTTGAAGTTTGCAACAAATTTGATAAAACTTGTACAAATAGCAACATTCTCGGTCGAGAAAAACTTCGACCGAGATAAATTCGGTCGACAAAAAGTTCTACCGAACCAAGTTTTGCTGAACCTATTTTAATTAATCTAGTTTGCTATCAATTTGTTATTAATGATTGATTTAATATGCAAATCAAGAATGAATCTTGGAGATCATCTCTTAATCAAGACATATTGATCTTTTGCATCATGAATTGTTGAATGAAGGTATAACATTATGAATATAAAATCCTTAAACATATTGCAAAAGTGCTATTGAACATACCTTATTCATTGATTGAAAAAGTTTATTAAGCATGCTCATTTTACATAAAGTTGAAAATTTATGAACCTTGAATGAGATTATTTTGGTTTATCCTCTACATGGTTTGGCTTAAAACTAAAAAATTATGAACTATGTTGGTTTAATCAAGGAAATTACTATTTTATCATAATCCACATATTTTTTCTAAGTATTCCTTGGTCTATTTGTATAGGAACCATGTGTATTAAAATTTAGTTTAAATTATCATAATCATTGTATGCTTCTATCTTGATCATTGTATTGTGGATATACTTCTACTGTTCTATCATAATCATTGTGCCATAATCATTATGTTTCATTGGTTTGGCTAAAATAATCTTTGATCCATATATACAAACCATAAATGGATATTATTTTTGATCATTATAATTCAGCTCATATGAAGATGCCATTTTGCATAAACAGTAAAACTTCATGGCACAAATGCATTTTAAATTAAAAATCTGCAGAAATTATACTTCACATATAAGTGTTCAAATTGGAAACCTGCAGAAATTGCCTCTTGGTTGAAATCAAGTTTGACCAAGGGGCGCTATGGTCGAAGTCAAGGTCGACCTAAAATATGCTTGACAAAATGCTTATTTGTAAATCATTTTATTGCACTAATCTTAGTATCTTGATTCATCATATTGAAAACATGATTTTAGTGCAAAAGCTCTAATAAAAGGTCAAAATCAAATCTTAAAAACTAGCTATGACTTTAGGATCATTGAATTATCTTAGAAAATGATTACACTATTACTCCCCTAGAAGATATATATATGTGCTCTACAAATATAGTCTCTCACTTGCATTAAAAACTAGCTCAAAATTTCATCCACAGCAATTTCGTCGGTCAGCAAAAATCTCGACCGAGACATACTCGGTCGACGAATTCGTCGATCGAAGACATCTCGGTTGGCTATACTTCTTGACCGATACTCACCAAGTAGATGTTGTACAGTCGAACCCAGACATATTTTTGGTCGACAAAATGTCCGACCGAGTCAAAATCGATCGATGACATTATCGGCCAAGACCAACTTTGTGAACCCCCATTCGCGTAAATTAACACTACTACAGAAATAGCATTCAGTGTCACTTTTCTGGGCGTCGGTTAATAAAGAAAACCGACGCCTAACATATAAGGCGTCGGTTGTTTAATAAAACTGACGTCTATATTCGAAGACCAGCCAGACACGGGTACCGCTTTGTATTAAGCGTCGGTTGTTTATAAAAAACCGACGCTTAAAGTCGCCCGCGAAATCCATTTTTCGATAAAAAAAAATAGTGTCATTTTCAGCGTCGGTTATATACCTAGAAAACTGACGCCTATTTGCGATGAAATTTGCGCGGACAATGTCACTTTCAGCGTCGGTTATCCTTGTCTAACCGACGCTGAAGGTGGTTCCCGCCAAAAATTTCCATGAAAATATCGTCCAATTGGACGTCGGTTGTTTCAACCAACCGACGCTAAAGATGTTTAGGCGTCGGTTGTTGTAAACAACCGACGCTATTTGGGAACTCATAACCCCCGGCGATCGCCAGACTCTTCCCCTTTCTTCTGTTTCATTGCTACCCTATTGCGGCGATTTTCCCTGTTGCGGCGACTTTCCGGCGCTTCTCTGCTGCTGCTGCTCTCCGGCGCCCCATCTCCGGCGTCCTTCTTCTCCGGCGTCCTTCTTCTCCGCCGCCCCTGCTGCTGCTGCTGTCCGCTCGTCGCCGCCGGTCGTTGCCCACCGCCCCTGCTCTCCTCTAGTTGTCGCCGCCAGTAGAAGCAGCTACGGTGCTGTCGTCGTCACCTCCGCCCCCGCCGGTAGAAGCAGCTTTACTCGTGCTGTCCTCGTGCAAGGTAACCCACAAACCTTCACCACCTTTTTTGTCCTCTGCCTTGCTTTTCTCTGCCGCCGCCGACCTAGAACTCACCCAGGCAGCGCCTAAGTAGGTGCCAGGGCACGCCTAGGGTCCCAATTTTTTGGTAAACATGAAGGAGCCTATGGGCAGGTTAGGATAATAGAAATTTTGTAGGATAGGTGTGATGCAATTTGGGTTTCTTGGATAAGGAATTGTGGTGGAAATTGGTAAAATGGTAGAATATGTTGCAACTAGAGGTTATGCTCCTACATTTTTCCAACAACAACATTCTACATAGGTGGTCCTCAGTAGAACATACATCAATTGGATATCCACCATGGATGATAGCCTTCCAACTGTGAGAAATTGTTAGTTTAGTTTATGAGTAATACATATTATTGTAAATACTAGGACCTTTTCTCAATGAACTCATAAGGTCAAAACTATAGCATAAAAAATAACTTACACATGGGAGGTTAGTTTTTGAAATTATCAAGAGATTTAGAGATATTAAAATACTACCTACTTCATAGATCATGCATCCATATATGACTCACCACAATCATCATGCTCCAATAAATGGAGAAGCAAGTATCTAGAGGAGGAATATATCACACAACTTCATACACATACTTTCCTAAAGATACTAAGACTTGTAGAGTTTGGATGACAATATCACATTCCAACACCTTCCAATCATCCATGATATATTCCCACTCATGGATGCACGTCTAGGCTGCACGTCTAGTGGATTTTTTTTTAAAAGTTATTTACTGATTGTGTTTATTTAATAATGTACTGATACATATGTGATATACCAATCTGATAGTCCATGATAGAACAAAACATAATGATGTTGACTGCAACTTTGTGTGTCATGCTATTCTTAATTAAGTGTATATTTACTTCATAATTGAATGTTTAAGTAAGTTATAGATATCTTGATGATGAACTGTAATGCACACATGTGACATGTTTGGAATGTAAATGATGAACTGTAATGCACACATGTTTAACTTATTTTATTGTTGAGTATATTGAGAATCCTAATCACCCTTCTTGCTTAATGATGAACTGTAATGCACACATGTGAATGCTTGGAATTTAAATGATGAACTTTTCCCTAAATTGCCAATCATGCTTTTAAAGACATCAATAATCACCCTAATTTGAAGAACTAGGATTTTAGGTATAAGAATGACAACACATTATTTGTTGGCCTAGAAACCCGTCCAAGATTTACTCATTAGGAGTAAATCTTAGATAGTCCCCGGTTTGGGACTGTTCTTGAACACCTAATCTCACTTGGGATGTAAGTGTATAATGTGTATTGAGTTTTCGAGAAAATTTTGGTAGCATTTCCCCGTTTGTTCTCTAAGTACATATGTACTTAGAGAACAGCGGGGAAATGCTGCCGAAACTTTCTTGAAAACCCAATACACATTATACACTTACTAGTGAGATTAGGTGTTCAAGGATGGGATAGGTGGTACACATTTATTATATATAAGAATGACATCACATGTGTTTGTTGGCCTAGAATGTGAACAATCATTGTTTTTTATATTACTTGTACATTGATATAAATTAGAATGAACAATCACTAAATTATATACTGTTTGTATGGAGTCCGGCTTCATTGTAGATATCTATTATTGTGTTTGTTGGCCTAGAAACCCGTCCAAGATTTACTCATTAGGAGTAAATCTTGGATAGTCCCCGGTTTGGGACTGTTCTTGAACACCTAATCTCACTTAGGATGTAAGTGTATAATGTGTATTGAGTTTTCGAGAAAATTTTGGTAGCATTTCCCCGTTTGTTCTCTAAGTACGTATGTACTTAGAGAACAGCGGGGAAATGCTGCCGAAATTTTCTTGAAAACCCAATACACATTATACACTTACTAGTGAGATTAGGTGTTCAAGGATGGGATAGGTGGTACACATTTATTATATATAAGAATGACATCACATGTGTTTGTTGGCATTTCCCCGTTTGTTCTCTAAGTACATATGTACTTAGAGAACAGCGGGGAAATGCTGCCTAATCTTTTCCTAATATATACTTGTTTCCTAATATATACTTGTTTTCTCTGATCATAGAATGGATAGATCATGGATGTCCATTCGTAATCGTTGCACCCCAGAGTTTATATCTGGTCTTGATCAGTTTATTAGATTTGCCGAGGAACATAGGAAAAAACCTACAGATAGGTTCTACTGTCCATGTAGGCATTGCGGTAACAACTTGAAAGTCAACACTGGTGAGGAAATCAAAAGTCATGTCATGTGCAACGGGATTGTACAAGGCTATACAGAATGGCACTGGCATGGAGAGATTTCAAAATCGAAACCAGTAGATGTCGATAGCAGTGCTTGGGTGGAAGAAGAAATTGCCTCCGATGACGTAAATGTGAACGAACCAGTTCCAGCAGACATTGTTGATGCGATGCTGGATAGTTGTAGGGTAGAGCACACCGATCCACCTCCTATCTTTACAAACATTGTGCATGATGCTGAGATACCGTTATACACAGGCTCTGCTAAGTTTACGAAGCTTAGCGCTGTGTTGAGATTGTTTAAGTTGAAAGCTAACAATAGATGGAGCGACAAAAGCTTCACTTCATTGTTGACTTTGTTGAAAGAAATGCTTCCTGAAGGAAACGAGCTTCCAATCTCAACATACCAGGTAAAGAAAATGTTGTGCCCAATGGGAATGGAGGCCAAGAAAATACACGCATGCCCGAATGATTGTGTATTATTTCAAAAGGACTTTGTAGATTTGAAAGATTGTCCAAAATGTGGTGCGTCACGGTATAAATTGACGACTTCGGGGGAGTCCAAAACTGGTTCTCCTGCCAAGGTGTTGTGGTATCTACCTATAATATCACGGTTTCAACGCTTGTTTGCAAATCCGAAAGATGCGAAAAATTTGAGGTGGCATGCAGATGTTAAGAAAAATAATGATGGGATCCTACGACATGCGTCTGATTCCCCACAGTGGAAGAAGATTGATCTATTGTACCCTAAATTTGGTGAAGAAGATAGGAATCTAAGACTTGGGCTTTGTACAGATGGGATGAATCCGTACGGGACATTGAACAGCCAACATAGCACTTGGCCAGTCATGCTTGTTATATACAATCTTCCTCCCTGGATGTGTATGAAAAATAAGTACGTTATGTTGTCATTGTTGATATCGGGCCCTAAACAACCCGGAAATGATATCGATGTTTATCTTGAACCTTTGATTGATGACTTAAAGAAACTTTGGGCTGAAGGTGTGATGACCTATGATGCTTCAGCAAGAGAGACATTTCGTTTGCACGCTATGTTGTTTTGCACTATTAATGACTTTCTAGCATATGGGAATTTGTCTGGATATAGTGTCAAAGGAGCTAAAGCGTGTCCTATATGTGAAGAAAACACTGATTCAATAAGACTAAAACATGGCGGCAAGACTGTATATCTTGGTCATCGAAGGTTTCTTTCAAAATTCCATCCGTATCGTAGGAAGTGCAAAGCATTCAATGGATGGAATGATGAACGGAGTGCACCTAAACCTATACCAGGGGATGTTGTTTATGAAAGAGTAAAAGACATTGTCAATGAATTTGGTAAGAAATCACAATGTAGTATGGCCACACAGAGTGACAATTCTTCATTCAAGAAGAAGTCAATATTTTGGGATCTTCCTTATTGGAGTTCTTTGACAGTCAGGCATTGTATCGATGTAATGCACGTTGAGAAAAATGTCTGTGATAGCATCATTGGTACTCTATTAAATATACCAGGTAAGACTAAAGATGGGATAAAATCCAGACTGGACCTACGTGAAATGGGAATAAGGTCAGAATTAACAGAATTACGTGAAATGGGTAATAAAAGAACATACTTACCTCCCGCTTGTTACACGTTGTCTAGAAAGGAGAAGAAAACTTTTTGTGAATGCTTGGTAAATGTTAAGGTGCCACATGGTTACTCATCCAACATCCGTAGATTGGTATCAATGAAAGATCTGAAGTTGATAGGTCTTAAATCTCATGATTGTCACACTCTAATGCAACAAATATTGCCCGTGGCAATTCGATCTATATTGCCGAAGCATGTAAGGTTTGCAATTACCAGACTTTGTTTCTTTTTCAACACTCTATGCAGCAAAGTTATTGACCCTGATACTCTCGATAATTTGCAAAGAGAAGTGGTTGTTACCCTATGTCAGCTTGAGATGTATTTCCCTCCTTCGTTCTTTGATATCATGGTACATCTTGTTGTCCACTTGACTAGGGAAGTGAAAATGTTGGGACCAGTTTTCTTGCATTGGATGTATCCCTTTGAACGATACATGAGCGTTTTTAAAGGTGATGTTCAAAACTATTATCGGCCTGAAGGGAGTATTATTGAAGGTTATGTGGCGAGAGAGGTTATGGATTTTTGCAATGACTTTCTCAGTGGTAATGACACTCCTGATAATGACAAGAATATTGAGGAGGGCAAAGGAATTTTTGGATCACGGGTGAAAGTAATCAACCGTGAGCAGTTGGAACAAGCTCACTTGTATATTTTACACAATATGGACGAAGTGAGTGTTTATATCGAGGAACATACCAATTTCATAAAGAGACAACATCCTCGAGCAAGTTCAATGTGGCTTGCTAGAGAGCATAATAAGACTTTTACTAAGTGGTTTGAAGATAAAGTCTTACATCAACTATCTCAAACACCAAATGATATTACAGAAACTATCAAATGCCTCGCCTTTAAACCAAAACCGAATGTTATGTCTTATGAAGGGTTTGACATTAATGGATTCACATATTACACAAAGCGCCAAGATGATAAGAGTGTCGTCCAAAATAGTGGGGTCACTCTTCAAGCGTCGACTATGTACTTTGCAAGTGCAAAGGATAAGAGTCCACGTGAAGCTAAAATGTCATATTACGGTGTCATTGAGGACATTTGGGAGTTTGACTACATAGATTTCAAAATTCCGCTCTTTAAATGTAATTGGGTTGATAACACCAAAGGAGTTATAGTGGATGAATTGGGTTTCACTTTGGTGAACTTTGAAAAGATTGGCGAGAAGGGTGAACCATTCATATTGGCATCACAGGCGAAACAAATATTCTATATCGATGATCCTGCAAATGATAAATGGTCGGTTGTTCTTCATGGTAAAAGACAGTTCATTGAATATCCTATAGATGAAGAAGAGTACTATGATAAGTATGATGACTCCAGTCCATTCTCAGTTGGGTTGCCAACTCCACAAAATATTGAAGCTAATGATGACTTATATGTGCGCGGAGATCACAATGAAGGATTGTTAATTGATAAAAGATCACAATTTTAGAGACATGTATGTTTATACAAATGCTAAATGTTTGCCTTTTTCTAGTTAATACAAATGCTAAATGTTTGCCTTTTTCTAGTTAATACAAATGCTAAATGTTTGCCTTTTTCTAGTTAATAGAAATGCTAAATGTTTGCCTTTTTAATGACATTTTCAGATGGCTGACCATGATGAGCATGATGTCCATGATGAGCATGAAGTCCATGATGAGCATGTTGTCCATGACGAGCATGGCGAGGATACTAATGTAAGTTCTAAAAACATATCCTGTATTTCTATAAAATTCATTATCTTCTAGTTATGTCATATATCCTATATTTCTATATTGGGCTAATTTAGTGTGTTTTATTTTTGTCAAATTTTAGGTTGATGCACCTGTACCCACTGAAGCACTGGAGCAACTTGATGCGCAACACCAAACACTTAACAAGAAAAGGGGCATCACTCTGTTGAAGAAGTTATTAGCGCTAAGTGGTAGTGGATCCAAATTGGTGGTGGAGTTTGATAATGGAGGAAATCCAATTGGAGTGAACCGCAATAATTTTGTGAACTATCTTGGGTGTACCACTCGGAGCCATTGTGGTGTTAAGTATGACAATTGGCATAAAGTTCCTCAAGGGAAAAAAGACTTGATATGGAAGGATTTATGCGTGAGTTATTATTATTTGCAATTCTATTTTGTAGATTACAAATTCTATTATTTGCAATTCTATTTTGGATACTAGTTAATAACATTTCTATTTTACAGAATCTGTTTGCATTGGATGAGAAGTTGCATCGTAAAAATGTGATGCAACGCGCTGGAAAGATGCTTAGGAATTATAGGACAAATCTGAACAGAGAATACATAAAAGAGGGTGATAAGAAGAAGAAGTCAGCCCTTGAACAATGGAACTTCTTGGACAAAGAAGATTGGGACAATTTTGTTGCTTCAAGAAAATCTGAAGAATTCAAGGTATTAGGCGTCACTCCCAATTTAATTAATATACATTGTATTCACCTATTCAAGATTAGCATTTAGTGCTACTAACCAAATCATTAATGTGCATACTAACTACGCCCTCAGTGACGCACAAAAAGCAAGGCGTGCACTGAATGTGCATGACCACACTATGGGTCCAAAAGGCTATGCAAGCGTTCGCCAAAGACTACAGGAGGAGTCTGCGGCTACTCAGGAGTCTGCTCCTACTCAGGAGTCTGGCACACCCATGCCTCGCCATGATATCTGGATAGCTGGCAGGCAAAACAAGAAGGGTGAAATAAAGAAGCCTGTAACTGCTGAGGCGGCTGCAAAAATGGTAAAATAACACTCTTAGAGAAATCGTTTGAATATTGATTATTTGTGGTGTTAACTTACCAATTTCTGTTTATGGTGATTAGCGGGAGCTGCACGAGCATAGGAAACAAGGCACGTTCATCCCTCAGGGCACAAGGGATGAATTGACAGTTGCTCTGGGTAACCCAGAGCATCCTGGACGTGTTAGAGGTGCCGGCGCTGGTGTTGGCATCAAAGCATTCTTTGGGCCATCCCAGCGCAAACCCAGAGCGGGACTTTCTCAAGAAGAGGTAACCTATTCTTTTTTTAGAATGTTACTGCAAAACGAAATTCATTAATAAGAAGCTAATGTTTCTTTTATCCATGTATAGGAGAATAAGAGAGTTGAGGATTTAGTTGCTAAGAAGGTCAACGATGTAGTTGCTGAGAAGGTCAAGGAAGAATTGCTGCGGTGGCAGGCATCTCAGGCTTCCAATCAGCCTATGGCGACCCACTCTTCTCCTAATGCACAGACTGCGAGTAATCCTGGAGACCCATCGCCTAGCACGTCTGCTGTAAGTATTGTTTATGACATTGTAGCTAGTCTTTTCAAGATGATATGTTTTCAAGATTATATGTATATATGTATAACATTCTTTACGTAAATTTGTAGGCATTGAAGCCATGCCGCTTAAGAATAGAAGACTATGTTGTTGCAGAGGCGCAAGCTTACCCGTCCCTTCCTGGGGAAAGGTTTCACGGGACTCCAATGCCACAGGGCTATGTTCGTGTGGGCCCATTACGTGTGTTACCCGATTGGAGGGAAGTTGTGTTGCCATATGCCCACCCAGATATTGATACACTTGGTGAGGCAGAAGGCGGGGTCATATTGTGGCCCAAAGCAGATGTCGTCTACACGACTGAAATTGTAAGATAAATTTACATTGATTTAGACTGTTGATGTGTATATATGATGTCAACTGATCTGAAATTATATATACAGGTTAAAAAGAAGACACCAGGAGCACCTAGGCCTCCACCTCCACTTCCCGCATTACCAACTTGGGTTCCAACTGACCTAACATACCCGTTAGGTCCTGCTTGTAGGGGAATGGCATGTTGGCTACGGGCACATAATATACATTGCCCTATAATAGTTTCTTTAGATGTAGATTATGAAGGTCGATCATACGATAGCTCTTTATTTATACAAGATATTATTGAGCTGTTTATGTATGATTGGCTGAATACATCAATGATAGAGACATGGATAAGGTGAGATCTTGTTTATACATCCATATACCTTGTGTAAGATCCGGTGATCTGGTTTCTTATATATTAATGCATACGCCTATATGTTTTGCAGCTACTTAGTCGAAGATCATTGCAAACAATTTGCATTTGATCATGTGGGATTTTTGATTCCATCATTGATTAGTTTGGTAGCTAAAGACCCTGATAATGTTCAACAATACTGTATAGATGCTTTTACAATTTTTGGTCAGCAAAAGAAGACGATAATAATAGCTCCATTCA
The DNA here is from genome assembly GCA_963693085.1 of Alisma plantago-aquatica. Lineage (NCBI taxonomy): Eukaryota > Viridiplantae > Streptophyta > Magnoliopsida > Alismatales > Alismataceae > Alisma > Alisma plantago-aquatica. The sequence continues at coordinate 796,833,264 of OY856413.1, read as the reverse complement.
ATGTCAAGTAAGTTTACTTTATTTATAATTTGGACTTAAGAAAATTCCATTTTTATTTTGCATTTTGAGTTATTAATTGTTAACTTCTTACTTCTAGCGGTAGACATTGGGAGTTACTAGTTATTGTCCCTGGGACATTCACTGTTTATTATCTAGATCCTGCGGGGAGTACATTGAACACTAAAATTGGACACGTAATGAGAATGCCATTATTCTGGTGAGAAATATTTCATTTTTATATTCGTTAACATCTTTTATTACATTACTATTTACTTATGCAATTTATTGTGTTATATTAACATGTAGGGGTTTAGATGCATTCAAAAAGGCTGGAGGAACGGTCCCAAGGAAAAAGAACCAGCTAATAAATTGGCAGAACGTACAAGTAAGTTCCCGACTCGAATATATATATTATTGATGTGAATTGTGCTTAGTTGTATTATTTTGTATGTTTTAATTTATAGTGTGCTACACAAGACAATGGCTGGGCATGCGCATACTATGTGATGCGATTTATGCAGATTATTATCAAATATGCCGCATTGGACATCGATACCATACATGAGGTATTATATATAGTCTCATTAGTTAGTATGAAATATATCAATCTTATCTTATTTTTATATTATTACTTATATATATACATCATTCTCTTTGTAGGTGTTTAAAACTGACAACACTACAGGTAAACGCTTAAAAAATATACATGCTCCATATACGATGGAAGCATTAAATGAAGTAAGAGAAGAATGGGCAAAAGCCATACAAGCAGTGGCAACTGTAAGATATAATTGGGATGTTGATAGCGATAATGAATGATACTATGTAAATGAATATTTTTGAATGTTAATACATGTATTTGAATGTTTCTATATGTGTGAATGTGAGAATTGAATTGATGTCTGAATGTATGTACTTGTGTAGAATTTTGCTTGTGACTTTTGCAGGTTTGCGGCCTGTTTGTAGGCTGATATCAATGGATGTCGTAAACCTTCAGTTCAGAAAATTGAACTGCAGGTTCTCATCCTGCTGACCAGCCACAGCAGGCCTGCAAACTGATATGAAAAAAAAAATATAAATAGGCGTCGGTTATTTATAGAAAACCGTCAGCAAAGACATACAGCGTCGGTTATGTGATAAAACCGCCGCCTAATAGTACAAACAACCCGACCGTGCAGGATAGCACGACCGTGGTGTAAATGGCGTCGGTTATTCATATAAAACCGACGCCTATAGTACTAACACGGCCGTGCAGGGAAGCACGGCCGTGTCGTCTTGAAGTACAGGCGTCGGTGGTTTAGTATATAACCGACGCCAAAAGTGTTCGCGCCACAGAAAATGGCGTCATCTAGGGCACTTTATGTGTCGGTTATCTACTAAAACACCGACGCTATATTCTATATAGGCGTCGGTTGTGTAGTAAATAACCGACGCACAAAGTGCCCTAGATGACGCCATTTTCTGTGGCGGGAATACTTTTGGCGTCGGTTATATACTAAACCACCGACGCCTATAGGACAAATAGGCATCGGTTAAAAAACCGACGCCGAAGTGTTCGACCTTTAGCGGCGCCCACATAGGTGTCGGTCGGAAACCGACGCCAAATGGGGTTAAACGACCGACGCCAAAGGCCGTTTCTGTAGTAGTGTAAAAGCTAATCTTCTGATTAAAATACTAAATAAAAAAAATTGCAACGGCCAATTTTTGAATTCTCGATCGACCGTTGGATGACCGAGAGGAGCGTCTACAGAAAAGACCGTTGCAGTCGTCGGTCGACGAATTGTCGACCGAGATGGGTTCTGTTTTGTTATAAATAGGGCCCAAAATGACCCCATTCTTCACAAATTCACATTCTCACTTCTCTAGCTCCTCTCTAGTGCATTCTTGTGCAAATTTTTAGCTTCTCTCCACCCAAATCTTGCCTTGCTTCTTCTCCACTTCAAATCAACAAGATGGCTTCCTCATCATTGTGTGGAAAGAAGGAAGTCGTGGCTAGGAAGGGAAGGACAGTCTCCCCGGCACTACCGTTCATCAACGACGTAGTTGTCGGCAATCGCTACCTCAGGATATCCTCAAGGACCCCTCTTCCACGACATCCGGTCGACGTCATGGACCTCCACAACATTGTTTATCTTGAGGAAATCTTTGAGGTGCAACACCTGTCTGAATTTCTAAAACCTTCCTTCTATTCCTACTCCTCCCAAGTAGTCAACGAATTCTATGCCAACCTAACCACACATCCTGACCATGATCATTCTTTCTCTTCTATGGTTAGTGGGTATGGATTTCATTTTTCTGAGGAGGGCATTCTTAGCATGCTTAACATAGATATAGAAGACTATCAAGAGTTTATTGACCTCACCACTGGAAATACACTAAATAAATTTCCTCAAGATGACACTACCACTAGTTTAAGTGACATTAAAAGAGCCATTTTTCTATCAAATACTACTTGCCATGAAGATAGGGGTACATATTATGCCATCAATTTAAAACCTGAAGCTAGGATAGTAAACCTCATTGTTGCCACAAATATGTATCCTAGGGCAAATAAATCTGAAGTACCTACTTTTCACATGTATCTTATTTATGCCATCCTAAAAGGTATTCCCATCAATTTCATTCATTTCATTCTTAAGAATATGGTTGAATTCTCTGGCAATCCACCTTATGCTGATTTTGTTTGCCAAATTACTCAACATTTTCTTAAGAAGAGTATTGAGGACCTAGGATACAAATGGGATAGGAAACCCCAAAACATAACTAGAAATACAGTAGAGAAGATGGGGATCGATTTTGGACACAAAAGAGCTAGGACTGAAGGGGAGCCATCCACCCAAGACATACCTCCACCACCTCCTCCTACTAGCCTACCTCATGATCCTATCACAAACACTTTGACATACATTGTTGGTTCTCAATATCACCTAAGTAGGCAATTGGATTACAATCCTCATGTCATGTCTTATTTAAATCAAAGGATGCAAGCCCTTTCTCCTGAACAACCTGATGAATATCCTTATTCACTTAATCATGGCATGCTAAACCCATACAATCCATCCTACAATTACTATCAAATTCCACCTTCACCATCTACTGACCTCACTCATACTCAGTTTTCTCCAATCCAACTCCAAGATATTGCTACCCACTTTCGATTTGATCGTTTTCCCACCTTCTTGGAGGCTTATGCTTTAACCAAGACAGGTGCCTTGGAGTGGCAGACACTGGTCAAATACTATGGAGCTTAGCCCTTTCTTGGAAAATACCCGGAAATTGATGTAATCCTTCGGTCTTTTCAGTGAGATCATGAGATGAATGGCTATCTTTGTAATGTTTGTAATGGCTATTTTTTTATAAGTGAGTATGTCATGATTTATGGGTCATCTTATGAGTTGTATGAGCACTGAGTTGTTATGAATAAAAGTATTTTCTATGGCTTCAATTGGACATATCCTTGTTATATAAGAATATTATAGTGGAGCATAAAAATCAGGGGGAGTAATATATGAAATGAACCTAAAAGATCTCATTCTTTGCAAATGATTGAAAAATGAATTGTGGCTAAATTTGACAATGCATAGTTTGCATTCAAAATTGAATATCTCTTTGAGGGGGAGCATAGCAATAAAATTAAGGGAAGTGGTAAAATTAATACTTAATGATTATCTTGGTCATCTTTTTGAAATGACAAAGGGGGAGAAATAATATAAAACCAAAAATATAAATTAAAATGAGTTTTATAAATCTTGGGTCAGCACACACTTGCAAACAAGGGAATGACTACAAAAGGTAAACTTCAGGTATGAAACTCATATGATTTATGTTTCCTCATTTTATATTTAGGAAATGTTTATCATCTTCAAAAAGGGGGAGATTGTTGGCTAAATTGGACATTCTTATAATCCCTTTGTTTCGATGATGACAAACATTTCATTCTTGTGGATCTAACGTGCTACTTGAGTGTTTTAGGACTTAGGTGGATGACAACCTACATGGAAGATCTATATGCTCTAATTGCTTTAATTCATGATTGTAATCAAATGTAAAAACGTGTACAAGCATATAATGTACAAGTACTTAGACATCATGTAAATCAAGTGTTAGATCTTCCCTAACCAATCACAACACTTAGATAGGTCATCCCCTACAATAGTGTCACAACTGCACACTCATACACACACTAAGTACTCAATTTGAAACATTGAAACATGGTTAATCTCGGTCGACAAAATTCTCGACCCAGACACTCTCGGTCGACAAACTCTTCGACTAAGAATGACCCAGGTAGTTGTTAGACACAACAGACAAGGTAGTTGGGAGTTGGATCAGAACGTTATATACACTTGCTCCAGACAGTCCCTCGGTTGACAAAGACCTCGACCGACTGGGATCTCGGTTGACAATTCCTCGACCGAGAATGTCTCTGTCTGCACTTTTCAAAATTAATTAACTAGTCGTTGTTAAAGCAACTAATGGATACCTAACGGCTAGTTGAGCACTTAGAACCCCCTAGAAAGTGTCTAGAACGTCCTTAAGCATTCATAGGCCATTCCTATAAATAGGACAAGCCTTAGGACACCCAAAACACACTTATGCAATACTTGAGCTTACATACTTGAAATTGGCAATCTGTTTTGAGCAATTGAGCAACTCTCGTACTTGCTACTCATTCCCTTTGCTCCAAATTTGTGTCCTATAGGCTAGCATCTCCTACCCACTAAACCTACACTTCCATACTCATTGGTTAGGATATCAATACGCTTGATATAGGAAATCAAGCCTTGTGCTTCAAGTGGTAATTGTAATTTCTTTTTCCCTTCTTGTTCTTTCTTATTGCTTGTACTCTCCTTGCTACTCGTAGGGTTGGAGGTTGCGGATTGGAGAGAGTTTTGATCTTCTTGGTGGAGAAGGAGATCTTTAGACTACTTCTAGAAGGTTGTCTCAACAGGAAGCTACTTCAAGAGGAAGGCTACTTCAAGGGGGAGCTTGAAGTTACTTCAAGGAAGGCTGCTTCAAAGTTGGTGAGACTACTTCAAGGTGAAGGTTGTCCAAAGGGTGTTGAAAGTGTTGTAATTTTATGTAATATCCTTGCGAGGTAATAAAATTAAATACTTTCAAAATCCCAGTTGGGTAAGCAACCTGGTAGTGGATTGACTGCCTTAGTATTTGCTAAGGTTGGAACCACTCTAAACACCTTGTCTCCTTCTTATTATCTCAATTGTGGTTGCTTGAGTTGAATTATTTTAAAATATCCATAAAACCCTATTCACCCCCCTCTAGTGGTTTTTCAGTTAAGTTCAAACCATGATCGGTCATTTGATATCATAGTTCAAGCACATGATCCATTTCACTCTACTCTTGTGTTTCAGTTATGCTAATCCAACTGTATTGTATCAAGAATGTAGCTAAACAAGGTATGGTAAGATAATCTGGATAGAATACAACTTAGATAACTTTCAAAACCAACGAACTTATCTACACCCACTTGTAAGTCATGTCTAGTGTCTCTTGTTAGCCAACTTGTTTCTAGAAATTGTTAACTAGATTAATGGGATAGCATACTAAAAGAATATAGAAAGTTTGTTAATACTAGATTATCACATAAGTAATTAAGAATAAGGAGATATGACCTCTCTTGGTCATTTTTCTTATGTATGCATGTGTAACACCATTCCTTCTTAGAGGGAGTATATTATAAATCTGGAATTCTATGGGTCGGTATTGTAGTATTAGTCGTGTAGTCAAAATCCAATAATAAAATGTGTATACATGAGATACTAGCTTAAAGTTTTGGAATACAAACTTGTACTAGCTTGAATAAATGGTGGATGCACCACTTTCATGAAAAAATGCTAGGATTATCTGCGATGGCAAATTATTACTAAAAATAGCTTATTTTCAACCCCTTTATGCATGTTAATATAATGGGAAACGATGGGTTGATACTCTTGGGTAACATATATGCATTTTTTTTCTAGTAGTTAACGTAGACAAATAGGCATACACCAGTATATTAAATTGACTCAGGCTAGTTCATATTACTGAATGTGTACATCTTATTTCATAATAAGAACATGTAGAAAGGACCTTGGGTTTTTATCATAAATCGAACTATGTGTGAATTCACATACTTGCATACATCTAATAAATACTAAGGATATTTTTATGCATGAATAAATATTTTAGATATAATGTATTCATATTTGAATAGTAATCTATTAATGTATACAGTGTCTTGAACCCTAGACTAATGATTTAGTCATATGATACTGACAGAATGTAATACAACAACAACATGTGGGTACAATTGTACATGATTTAGTTAATAACCTTATCAACGACTACAAAAAAAAATAGATGAATAACATTCTAAACATAAAGCCAATCACTCCCTACATAAATGAGTATATGTAACTCAATAATTCAAAGGCAATCACAAGAAAAAATAATTCAAAGCCAAAAGTAATCCTTTGTTTTATACACTTGTAGATCTTTTGTGAAAGATTCATGGATCTTGGTACTTGTATATAGAACTTTCTTGCCTTCTCATTCAAGGTTCAAAATTAATATTTCTATTTGGAATGTTTATTTCTGTCTTGAATGTATGCTCAATTAGATAGGTTGGTCGGACTGATATTACTTGTTCAACTTTATCATTCCTATTGGAATAGCCACCAACATTTATTCCTAGAAAATAGTAGCACATTGTTTAAAGTCAAAAAGTCCAGGATAGTGCCCACTTGTTTAAGTGGAATTACACCTCCACAACTCTTCATTGAGAAATGACTTGAGATCCCTAAGTATATTGAGAGATGGAGTGTGTTGTCACTCTCCATGGAGAGAGTGCATTACTTCCCTAACAAAATAGATATTAACATATGCTATCTATTGTGAATTTGAATCCCTCGTCTTGAATATTGAAATTGAATCTTGTTCATTATTGGAAACTATTGTTTATAAATTGAATACTTTCTATATATTGAGTTCATTGCATATTCTTATCAAAATTTCTTGGAAGTTAGTTGAATATTTTATTGATATTTCAAGTAACTAATTTTGTACATGTCCTTGTAACTGGCCTATTCTTTTTATCTTTGGTCTGTGTGATTTTATTCTATATGGGAATTCATGGAAATATCAGATGCTTCAAAATGAATTAGAAGAGATAATATGAGACACGTAGGAGATTTCCTCTGTTGGAGACATGGCTGAAATAAGTGTTTAAATTAACTTACTAAGATCCAATATATAGAAATTTAGAGCTTCAATGCACTCTAATGGAACATATGATGTAAATATTTTGTATTTGCTTCTATCAATTTTATATTGAAATTTGGTCTTGTGAAGATTGATTTTTTACAGTTTCATCTATCAAAGTGTGAGTTCCTTTTTCCATTTTTTAATTTTTTGACAGCATGTACAAGATTTAACATTGTTGTTTTGGGTTCTAGCCGACAAGGGCATTCGTTATTTGTGTTTTAGGTTGGCCAAGACGTTTTGAACCTTTTCAAACTGCTAGCCTTGATCATGCTTCCCCAGTTCTGAGCTTTAGTGTATACTTCAGCCATAGTCATGGTAGAAGTAGCTTCGGCCATTCCTGCCATCACATGACCCACCCTTTGGGTTCTCTAGCACCGGAAGACTTTCTAGGTCTCATTTCTAGTACTGCTCTTGAAGTATTTCACTTGGTTTCTTATGCTTAATCAGAGATTGGGATCCCAATATCACTTCTCCTCACGCACGATGGAACAACAAAGGAGGAATACAACCAACGTTGTCTTTCCTAGAGTGACCATGGTTGAATTTGATTTTGTCACACATGTTATGGGCAATTTTTTCTTTTAACAAAGAGTTATATCGATTTGGCTCCTCAGGTGTATGACTTGCCCTGCACCATAATGCATAAAGTTTGGATGTGTGATGTGGGCGCATTGTGGTCATCTTATATTTATTTTCTTTTTCTTTTTCTAAAAAATCAAGTTTTCAAAATTTATGGTAAACAACCTATAGATTGGAAAATTGATGTAAAATATGTTTTAACCTATTGATTGGTGTATTTTCCATGGGGAGAATCGGCCTTTTGTAAAAGTCAATTTTTAGGGTTTCATCATTTATTTATAATTAATTATGATTAATGGTAAACATTATCCAAATTACTATGATAGGTCTGAGATTTTGGAATCAGGACTTAGACCTTTTGGTTGGTAACTAGGATTCATCAATTAAGGTATGTTGCTAAACCTATATTTTAATTGGGCAATTATATGGTGACTATAAATCTATTTCGTCATTGATGAGGCTAATCTCTTGATATTGAATATATGTTGATTGAAATCCTATTCAACTTAGATGACGTTGATAGTACCAATCTTTCATATTTATCTTGATTGTCTCTTTAAATCATTATATTAATCGTGATGCTTGAATCAATATTAAAATGAACTCAACTATCTTGCCTTCTCTATATTGAGCATGTTAGATTTATTTGACTAGTTGTATCAGTGTAGCGATTCATCATGGGGTTGGATCCCATTGTACAACTGTTAGTATATGGGTGTTGGTGCTCTCACCTAGCCCCAAGTGCCCTCACTTGTTTTATACACTTTATATAGAGGATTGGGTTGCTCTCACCTCCTTCTTAGGCTCAAGATGTGGACGTGTCTCGACCCTACACATAGGTAGTCTGGTCAATAATAATATGCATGCAAATATAACATTTGAGTTTTGACATCATATAAGGCAAGAATTATTGTTGTGGTTACAAATTATTTCTTTGTAAGCCTCATCCCTCTTGAAGTTATAGTCTCTCTTGCATTTTTTATCTTCTATAGGTATTCCCTCTCTTGAACGAGAACAACTTTTCTACTTGACCTTAATCATTATTGCCCAGTGTTTACTTTTATAGCAGATACCAACTTTATTCAAATAAGCTTCTCTATTCATTCTCCCATTTTGAGCGTTGTTCCCAACAACCCAGGTGCAAGTGCTCTAGAAGAGGGAAATCGAAAGGAGCCACTTCCAAACCCTAGGTGTTCAGATAGCTTGAGATGGGCATAGTTCAATTTAATTTATATTCATTATGTGGGTGTAGAACTATTTTGATGAAATGATATAATAGTTAGTTTTCTTTTTCACTGCAATGTTAAGACTCTAGATTTGACATGCATGCTTAAACTTAGTTACCTTCCCATTATTGCTATGTATATATTATACATTGGATGGGTTGTGTGCTAGTTCTTAATGTAATGAGTGGATCCATCCCATCAAATCCCAGTAATTACAAGTATGATATCAAAGCCATTGGGAGATGGTAACACCGACTATTTCTAGCCATCCACTTAGACTCTTACCCATATCATGTTGTGCATATGTGATGAACTCTTTGAGGGCTTTGGGGGAGAATCTTCTAACTCTCATAACATTTTATTTGGTGCACAGACTCCTAAGAATCCAAAATATGGGACGCCCCAAATGGATCCTCCTTTCAACACCCCAGCGTCACAGGACTTTCCTACAATTGTGTCTCAATCTATGGTGGTCCAAAATCCTAGTAATACTTCTGGACTTCCTACATGCATCTCCCTAGACTAGGAGTTGGTCTTCCTTATAAAACTCTTATCTAATGTGATGATGGGGAGGGTGGATGCATCTCCACCAGTTCAAAGCCAAAGGAGTACTCTTTGACCAAGTTTCTCAAGATGCATCCACCTTACTTCAAGGGTAAGAATGAGCCCAACATGGTGGAAAAGGCAGATGATGGGTTCTTTCTATGGAGTGAGCTTTTGAGGGCATGGCTTGCCCTAAGCAACAGAAGGTCAAATTTGCAATGTAGGTGTTGGACGGCCCCGTTCACAATTGGTGTAATGGCATTGCAGAGACCCAGGACATTTCCACCATGTCCTAGGAGCGATTCCTAGTAATCTTCCATGAGAAGTACATTTCCTCTATGGCATTACAGAAGAATGGCATAATTCTACATATTGAAGCAACATTCCTTATATACAGTAGACTACTTTCAAAAGTTTTTGTTGTTGGAGAGCTATGCCAAAGGCTTGGAAGAAGAGAGGTGTGTCAACATATTCCTAGAAGTCCTCAACTAAAACATCAGGCATGCACTAATTCCATGTCTTCCTCTAACATTCCAGCAGATAGTAGATAAGGCCTTGGCCATTGAGGCATACCCTAGCTCTTAGCCCCAAACACAAAACAAGAAGAGGAAGTTTCCTACTGAAGACCATAACAAGTCCAAGTGTTCTAAGTGCCAATGATATCATCCTCCCGATAGGTGTCCTCCTCCGCCTTAGTGGGAGGTGACTTGTCATCAATGTGGATAGGTGGGGCATATCAAACCCAATTGCCCTCAAATGTAGTGAGGGAAGGCAGCAACACCTGCATATCCTGCACAGTAGCAACAACAACAAAGGAAAAACAATAACAACAACAATAGAAGACCAGTGGAAAGGTGTGCAAGACACATATTTTCTCTCAATGACAAAAGAGTAGGTAGGGATAATGAAGTTATAGAAGGTACCACAGATTTGAACCTTCATATGGTTAAGGCTCTTTTTTATTCTGGTTCCTCACACACTTCATATCTATTGCTCTAGTAAACATTCTTGGTTTAGAAACTGCATACTTGGGACACATCTTAGATGTTCAAAGTCCTAGTGGTAGGATACAATCTTCTCATTTAGGGGTTCCTTCTTTTCAATTGTCTATATGTGGGAAGTTGTTTGAGACTAGTTTCATTCTATTGAGTATGTTTTCCCTCGATATCATTCTAGGTATGGACTAGTTAAAAATCTATGATGTGGTCTTTCTGTGTGGAAAAAATATTGTTAGTATCCAACATTGTGATGGAGAGCATGTCAGTTTACGTGGAAGGAAACATAATGATCGTCGGTTTATTATCTCTGCTATTAAGGCTGAGAAGCTAGAAACTTTTGGGTGTAGGGCTTACCTTGCATTAGTAGTGTTGAATGCTACTCCATCTAAGCTCAAGGACATAGATGTTGTATATGACTTCCTGAACGTGTCCCTCGAAGTATGTCTTGGACTTTGTACTTCTCGAGAGGTCGAGTTCTCTATTGACCTTGTACTTGGTATGACTCCCGTCTCCAAGGCCCATGTTGAGTTCGTTGAGCTGAAGAAGCAACTTGAGGAGGTCCTTGATATGGGATTTATATGCCCTAGTGTCTCTCCATGGGGATCTCCTATCTTGTTCATTAAGAATAAGGATGAATTGATGTGCATGTGCATTGACTATTGCACGATTAACCAGGTGACTATACATAATTGTTATCATCTGCCCCTCATTGATGATTTATTTGACTAGTTAAAGTATGCCTTGATCATATCTAAGATTGATTTACAAATAGGATATCACCATATGTATGCAAAGGATGATGACATACCAAAGACTACTTATCATTCTCTCTATGGGCAATATGAGCTTCTAGTCATGCCTTTCGAGTTGACTAATGTCCCTGCTGCTTTCAAGGATTTGATGGATCGAGTCTTCCGACCCTATATGGACAACTTTGTGGTAGTGTTCATTGATGATGTGATCATCTACTCCAAGTCTATGGATCAACATTGGGAACACTTGAGGATTGTTCTACATAAATTACGATACCATAAGCTCTATGCAAAGTTTTCAAAATGTAAGTTCTTGCTCAACGAAGTTATGTTCATTGGACATGTGATCACTATTGGCCACATTTCTATTGATCTTGCTAAAGTAGGGGTAGTAATGAATTGGAAAGCCCCAAATAACCCTTCAAGATAGTAGATTTTGAGACTTAATAGATATTATAGATATTTCATACAAGACATTCAAGTTGGCTTTGCCTCTTACCAAGCCAACTCACAAGGAAGTCAAGTTTTGTGGACTCTATAGTGTGAATCTAGTTTTCAGGAGTTGAAGAAATGTCTAACAACTACACATGTGCATGTGTTTCCAGTTGAGGGCAAGCCCTATGTTATATATAGTGATGCCTCCTAACAAGGGTTGGGGTGTGTTCTAATGTAGGAAGGCAAAGTGGTTGCCTATGCCTCTCGTTAGCAGAAGCCTAATGAAGAAAACTGACCTAGTCATGATCTAGAATTGGCTTCTATTGTTCATGTGTTAAAGATCTAGTGACGTTATCTATATGGAGTTCAATTTGAAGTATTTTCTGACCATAAGAGACTTTGTTATTTGTTGACACAAAAGACCTTAATCTTCGAAAAAAGAGGTGGATGGAGTACTTGAAGGACTACAATTTTACTATTACCTATCATCTAGGTAAGGCTAACATAGTCACTGACGCTTTAGTAGGAAGAAAGATTTAGTATGTGTTTTAGTTCAATGCTCATTGTGGAAAGAACCAGATTATCTCTCTAGCTGGAAACCTCATGATCTTTAGGATGGTAATGACGAAGAAGAAGGATTGTGTGTTCAGATGGCTAGTCTGACTATAACTCATTCATGGATTTCTGAGGTGACATCTGCACAGCTATCAAGCCCCAAGCTGGAAGACATGAAGAAGATGGCAGAGAAGACACAATCATAGTTTTCTTTTGGGGTAGATGGAGCAATACACTTTCGACATTGGTTGTGGATTCCAGATGTTGGTAACTTGTGACAAAGGATTCTTAGTAAATCTCAGAGGTCAAAGTATACAGTAAATCTAGGTACAACTAAATGTACAAGGACCTTCAAATAAGTTTTTGGTGGAAGAATATCAAGAATGTTATCCCGATATTTGTAGCAAAATGTTTGATGTGTCAATAAATTAAGATATGGCACCAACGACCTGTTGGTCTTCTTTGTCCCCTAGAGATACGTGAGTGGAAGTGGGGAAAGATCACAATGAACTATGTGACTAGTTTTCCAAGGACCAAGAGTGGATATGGTGTAGTTTGGGTGGTTACTAATTGATAGACCAAATATGCTCATTTCCTCCCATTCAAGTCTAATTACAAAGTGGCCAATATGGTAGAGATTTATGTGAGTTGGATTGTATTGTTGCATGGAGTTCCTAAAGTGATCGTGTTAGGTCAATATCCTAAGTTTACTTCTCAGTTATGGAAATAGATTCAAGATGAGATGGGTATTGATCTTCGTTTTAGTACAACTTATCATCCTCAGACTAATGGGTAATCGGAGCGAACAATGCAAATTCTAAGAGAATTTCTTTGTGCATGTGTCTTGAGATAGGCATCTTGTTAGAACCCTCTTCTAGATTTGTTGGTATTTCTAGAGATTTAAGATAGCCTTAATGCTTTTTGTGCTATATCTTAACCTTTGTTATCTCAAATACTTGTTTTATAACTCATAATAATGACTTAAGCATATCACAAGATTTGAGATTATATTTGTGGGGAGAATTAGTGATACTTGAGGAATAATTAATAAATAAATTTTTATTTGAGAATTTATCAAACTAATACTATAGGATTGTAGAGAATTAAATTACAAATTTAATACAAAAAGAATGAACCAAATTAGAGTTAAAATAAGAGAGTAATGAATTTTTAGTAACATTTACAATTTCCCGGCAACCGCCGAACCATTGGGCCCAGTGACCGCCGAACCAAAGGCCAACAACTACTAAACCAAAGGTCCAACAACTGTCGAGATGGCCCAGTAAGCCCATCGACTGGCGATAATAGCCATCCATGATAGCCAATCATAAAACAACCATAACTTTTGTTATACATATCCGTTTTCAAAGAAACAAAGTGGGTTAGAACCATAATTTGATCATCTACATTACCAGATGAGAAAACGGTCTGAAACATGATTTAATAGTGATTAAGGGGGAAAACATGAAGAATGGATGGAGATTGATAAATTAACCATGGATCCATTATGGTAAGTAGTTCTAGATCAGAAATACCTTCTCTTTTGCCTTCTATTAGAATATATAGATGTTTTTTCCTCCTTGTCTCTTCATATGTACCTTCAACCGACCATTTTAAGTCCATTTTTCTACTATCGATCATTTTAGAATGAGATCTTGAGGCTTGAAGCTTGACAGACTCGTGTGAGCTAAAACCCAAGCTTAGTTGGTGAAAATGGTAATATTGGTAATCTTGAATGATATGTGAGTGTAAAATAAACTTATAACCTAGATTTTCAACATATAAGTTCAAATCAAGGTTTTCTAGTATTTAAATCTTGCTATACGATATCTGTGATGAATTTGATACATATGTACAGTGATTTTCAGTAGTAGAAATGTTTGATTAATCATATTTTAGTGATGTAATATCATGTCAAAAATTTGTATTTGAGTTGTTATGAACGAAAAGTTATGAAATGGTATAAATAGAGGCATCAATGATATCAGGTTGCCCTAATTTAGAACTAAATAGTCGAAAATGGTTTATAAGAACTGTGAAAGTTGCTAGATAATTTATGTGCTTATTGTGAGATGCATAAATGATAAAACTAAGGTAATGATTAGTAATGACGATGAATCTTATTAGTTCAACTAAACATCACTAGACGTTAGATGCCCTAGACATTGTAGAATCCTCACAGGAGGCATGTGTTGTGAGGAGGAAACATGCTTCTCGATCAGAGGTCTCACGTAGGTTGAGGTAAGTCAGAGCACACTGGATTGGGTGTAGGGGTCTAGGCTAGTGAGGGCGGACTCCTTAAATTATTGGTATCCAACACCGATCGGGGATGCCAATGGTACCTGAGCTCTGAGTTGTGGCAATCAATGGACATCTTCGGTAGGTCCACTGGTACACAACAAGCCTGTCAGCTTTGACTCCCCGCCTGAGTACCCAGGTTGAGAGGAGGAGTCAATATATTCAGTCACTCCCATTAGCTATCCAAAGCCACTCATAGTGATGCCAACCACTGACGTGGTATTGAGACTACATACTTAGGATCTCGAGCATGCTTCTAAGTCTTGTACAGTGAGATCGTAGCTTCTTGTGGTACTGTCACATGTTGTGGTATACCTCATGTGGATCCATTGTCATAATAAATGCATTAAAATCAAGTGAATGGATTTATGTTATCCTTTTTCTATACTTAATATTAGACCAACTGTTGTGATTATTAATTTATAGTTTAAAATTGCCAATGCTTTCATACTTCTGCATTTAAGTTATATAGACATTATAAATATCTTCATTACCTATTGATTTTCTACTCACAGAGCGAATAGTTCATCAACCTACTAAATAATTTTCTAGGCAAAGGTCTAACTCTTCCTGAGGAGACAGAAACCAATTTCTATCAAAAGTAGAACAAAGGTCCTAAACAAGAAGTAGATAGAATAGATATACGATCTCTTATCCTTCCTATGGATCATAGGAATGAGAGAATGAGAAAAAAGAGCAATTTGTCTTGAAATGTACATGATATAAATTAAGTTTGAAACTATTTTTTCTATGTAATAGTCAAACTATGGTGTATCCTTTAATGTTATGCTTAAACAAGACATTATCAGTTCGCTAAGTGATGTTATTATATAACTGAGTAAAGAAAAAGTTATGGATGATTTTCCTTAAATTGATTAAAAGTTGATGGATAGGCTAAATCATCTTTTCGAGTCCTAACCCTGGATTAGTGGGTTCGGGACGCGTCATATCTTCCCCTGGATGAGTTTGCATTAACAATGGTTACCATGCTATTATTAGGATGCCATCTTTTAAGGCATGGTTGGTCGCCCTTGTCATTCACCATTGCATTTAGATGATGTGGGAGAATGTATTTTGGTGAAAAGTAATGACATGCAAATGATGATTGAGAAGATACAACTAATCAAGAAGAGAATGAAGGTTTCACAAGATAGATAAAAGGCATACGTTGATAAGAAGAGGACTAACATGAACTTTCTAGTGGGTGATTATGTACTCTTAAAGATTAAGCCGATCAGGTCTATAGCAAGGTCCAAGGTGAAATGGAAGCTCAGTCCAAGGTATGTAGGACCATTTGAGGTTCTAGACAATATAGGGGAATGTGTGTACTGCTTATCACTTCCTCCTACTTATGATAAGATCCACAATGTCTTCCATGTATAAGTACTTAAGAAGTATGTCAAGGATCCTTCTCATGTGCAATATATTGAACCTTTAGAGATTTAGTAAGACTCGGTGTATGAAGAATTCCATGTGAAGATTCTCAATTCCAGAGTGAAGCAGTTGAAGAATAAGCAGATTGAATTAGTGAAAGTTTTGTGGAGACATCATGGTTTAGAAGAAACCACTTGGGAGCTAAAGAATGAGATGTTAGAGACTTACCCCTTATTTCACTTGATCATTTTTAAGGGGTGGAGTGATGCAACTTACCTGACACTAGGTATGATTTCTTTTATAGGTCATACATGCATATATAGAATAACATATCTTTATGTCTGGCTTCAATTAGCTTCTCATTCAAAGTTTTCATATAAACTCAAAGAGGCATCCAAGAGCATTAATTTCACTTTAGTGCTAGGTTTTTAAAGGAAAATTAGGGTTTAATAGGGGTTAGTATGCAATTTTTAGATTTAAGTGGTGAGCCATGAACCATTACTCCTAAATCCTAGATGTATTTAATAACTAATTTGTGGGATCAATTTTGGAAATGAAAATGATAGATAATAATTATAGTGCTTAAATGATAATAATGATGATAAACCCTAAAACCCTAGAAATCCTAAAGGATAAATTCAAAACACAATTTTAACATCATAATTAGATTCTACATGGTCAAAATAGGTAGTGTGTCAATTTCCATTTAAATAGGATAATATTAAAGGGTTCAATTTAATAAAAGAAAACAATACATAAATAACTAATGATATCCTTAACATGAATAAGGTTCAAATATTTAAATCAGTCAATTAATAGGATAATTGTGGCTAAGTTGCAATGTCACACTATTTTAGAGTTATGACTTATGTTGCTTCAATTTCCTATCTATTAGATCAAGATCTGTGAGGGTTCGGTCATCCTCAACCGCGGGACAAAGTCTCAGTCGAGCACAATACTAGACCCAATCCTGAGAGGAGGTGTTCTCTCTCTGGACTCCATATCCAATCAAGCTTGCAATTCTATTATCTTCCTTGTCATCTTCTGAAGCATCTGGTACCAATGGATCAGAGAGCCTGGGTGACCTCTGTCTTCTTACTGCCACCACAGTCTTTCTGCACCTCAACTTCTCGACCACTCCCAACCGTGTCTGGTCCACCCTTTGCCCAATATCAGATTTCGACAAACTGCTTGCATCTCCAGGAGCCTGTCAACAAGGCTCAAGCCCTAGTGCCTTTTTTCTAGGGGTGGTTTCAGTTCTAGGAACCTCGACTGTGTTTTTTCTCTCATTGATTTCATCTATCGATTGTGAGTTTCTTTTTCCCCTTTTTAATTTTTTGACTGCTTGTACGAGATTTAACCATCACGGTTTTGGGTTCTAGCCAATGAGGGTGTTCATTCTTCATGTATTCAGGTTGACCAAGATGTTCAGAACCTTTTTCTACTACTATCCTTGATCTTGATTCCCTACTTCTGTGCTTCTGTGGGAGCTTCAACCATGGTTGTGGATGAAGCAACTTTGACCACTACAACCATTGCCTAACCCACCCTTTGGGTTCTCTAGCACCAAAGGACCTTCTTGGTCTGGTTTTTGATATTGTTCTTGAAGTATTCCCCTTGGTTGCTTAGGACTGATCAGAGATTGGGAGCCCAATATCTCTTCTCCTCACGCACGATGAAACAATAAGGGAGGGCGACAATCTACTTTATCTTTCCCAAAGTAACCATGGTTGCAACCGATTTTATCACACATGTTATGGGCATTTCTATCTTTTCACATTGATTTATATCAAGTTGGCACCTCAGGTGTAAGACATGTCCTACCCCATCACGCATAAAGTTTGGATATGTGATGTGGGGGCATTGCGATCATCTTAAATTTATTTTCTTTTTCCAGTAATTGAGTAAACTTTGCAAATTCATAGTAATTTACCCGTAGATCAGAAAATTGATGTAAAATATGTTTGAATTGCAAACAAGGAGACATCGATTGGAACTGTTTCCATGGGGTGAGCGACCTTTTGTAGAAGTCAATTTTTAGGGCTTCATCATTTAGTTATAATTAATTATGATTATTCTTGAGCATTACCCAAGTTATTGTAATAGGTCTTTAAAACTTTGGAATCAAGACTTAGGTATTTTTGTTGGTAACTAGGATTCATAAATTAAGGTGTGTTATTGAACTCCTATTTTAATTGGGAAATTATATGGTGACTATAAAATCTATTTCCCCATTGACGAGGTTGATTTCTTTATATTCGATATATGTTTCTTGATTCCTCTTAGATAAATTTTATTCAGTTCAACATTGATTATATCAACCTTTCATATTTATCTTGATTGTCTCTTTAATAATAATATTAACCATAATGCCAGAATCAATAATTAAATGAATTGAACTATCTTGCCTTCTCCATACATTTCCCCATTACATACCTCAGGTTAAACTCACAATGTTTAGGGCATCTAACTAGATGTGTCATCGTTTCACTTATTCTTAATCCCTTTTGAATCATCTTAAAGAAATTTTAGATCATCATTTATAATATGTGTATATTCTCGTGCAACTATAATGACATAAAGTATATTAGGGTTTACATGAAACATAAGCATTATATCAATATTTAAGACAATATATGATCTACAACATTCATGTTTCTTTCCCATTTCTGTATCATTTCATATAATTTATCATCGATGGGTCATCAACCCAAGACATCATCTCGTCATCAAGCATTTACCCTGAATAAGATTCCTCAAATGTGATCAATGCATGTTAATTCAATCTCAGAATATTTCTTATCAATATTCAATATCATAATTCTTATCAAGTATTCACAGAGACATTAGAAATGGCAATAATATAGGCATATAGACCATCTTATGTCATCCATCATGTTCGAACATGTTTATAATATGACAAATACTTATTCCATCCAAATTCAATAGATGCACTTCAATTTCAAGCATAAGTGTGCACAACACACTTAATTATCCTCTTCTATTATTTAGCAGTCTTTAGTTAAGGTTACTAATTAACACATTTTTTATTCTTAAACCATTATCAGAGTACAACTATACTAATAAAAAATTACGATCCAAGAACACATTCTTGTAAATCAATTCACAGTCTTGAACCTCATCCTATATTTCATTTGAACTGTACTTACATACATTCCTTAATCCCTCATTTAAGACCATTATTCATTGGCATTACATAGGTCATCATTTTTGGGCTAGATTTAGGTTCTTCGATGCATCTACTACTTTTTGTCATTTTCCTTTCCTTTCATATTCATTAGTAACAACTTCTTTCATTTCATGTTCCCTAATACTTTGGTAATAAAATATTCTAAATTTACTTATGCATAAAGTTCATCTCTCATTGAAATCTGTTACAATTCAATTCTAGTGTATTCCATTCATTTTAGGTTAACCCATATAAATATAAAGTAAAAAGATACAAGACTCCCTCATACTTATTTTATTATTGTTTTATTCATTACATACAATCTAAATTCACATCACGCTTGTACATTTCTTATTTTGCATCTAGATACATGTACCAAGTCATTTGACTCATTATGACATTTTGGTAAATAAAAGTAATCCTTATATTCTTTGTAAAGCTCTCAAATGATAAGATAGCATGGATTAGGGTTACTTATTCTTGCCTCTAAACCTCTAATAATCTTCTCAACTCATTATTACGGGACTTGAATTAAAGTCTTGCATTCATGCAACATTTACTCATTATTCCATATATTATACTGGAATAGATGCATTAGGTTTGGATCATCTTGATAAGACTTATTGTCTTCAATTAAAGTAACTATACCTTCAATTGAGCATTTTATCACATTTACAAGATGACCTACAACTTTAAGATCATGTCTTGACATGTTTTTAATGCACTAATCTCATGTAAGTGTTCGTAACACAATAACATGGTGGAGTTGATAATCACAGTTACACCTTATGTGAATTAGGGTTCTTAAGTCATTAAATCAATGAACATGATACTTGGGGCATCAAACATGACCCAAATGATAACTTTATGTCAAGAAAGCCTAAAACCTAGAATAGGCCCGAGTGAGGTTTAATGAGATGGTGACATTTTAGGATTTATATACATCCAGATATAATATGATTGCTTGGATTCAACTTTGTTGATTGGATTGCCTGAATGTACTTGAAGTGTATTCTGCATAGTAATATGCATGGCTCACCATCAAGACATGTGGTTACGCCTATGACTATCCACATTAGTTTGTCGACACTTTCTGAAGTTTCACAAAATGGATTGAAAATAAATGCTTGTTTGTTTATTTAATTCCTACAAACTATAAAGTCACTATAGCTATCACATTATATGGACATGGCTAGCTTGAATCCTAAGCCACCTTTGGATCTATGATATATATGAGGTCACCCACCTGAATAGGGGGATACATCAAAGGTCACCTATTTGAATAGGGCGAGACAACTAAAGGTCTTCTCCTGATTAGGGGAAGACTATGTCTGCTGTAGGGACAATACCTCAGAGGGGTTTGGCAGAGGTTGGATCGGTAAGGGTTGAGTAGTCATGATTAAAATGTTAATTTTGATTTTGTAACCAATAATTGATGTGATCTATGTTGTTACATTAAATGTGAAAATTTTGTTTCCCCCACATACCAGTATAACTTGTTAACTAACCCTATTTTGTTTCATCGAGTTTTAGGTATATGATGATATACATGATAAGGGACATGAAGATAAAGATGAAACCATGTGAAGACATTAAAGTTATTAAAAGGAGGATCGATACATAGTTCTTCTCATATATAGTAATTCTCATGGTGAAAGTTCATGCAAGCATTTTGCAAATGACAATTATGAATTAATAAAATTATTTTCTATTACTTGTTATTTGATTAAAATCTGGATCTTTGGGAAAATTTGTAGGTAATGGCTCTCATCTTTTTGGCCTCCCTTAATTGCGGGTTGCTGAAGAGTGAGGTCTTTACACTTGTTGTCTTCAAATAAAGTAACTATACCTTTAATTGAGCATTTCATCATATTTACAAGATGACATACAACTTTAGGATTAATCTCTCATACTCAATTCAATATTGAATTTCTAGGGTTTTCAAGAGGTTGGCTTACTGTAATACATCATAATAATCATATTATTCAGTAATGTCATCAGGGTGCACAAAGGTTCATTAAGAATTTCAAGACACATGGAAACCCTAGTTTTCATTCCACACAATCAACCAATCCTTTACAAGCTTACAATGTTTCATTGACTCATTTGAGTCCATCCCTCAACATTAACCATAGACATGTATTTCCTCCATATCAAACCCTCATATACTGATCCTCATGTACATAACATATTCAACTCAAGTAAGGATGAAATTTTAGTTTAGCAACTCATGCTTATTGGGTGCAAATATGATTACATACATGTCAGAAACATCCAAGCAAATCGCTCATTGAGCTGATTTTTAAGGAAAATTGGTGTAAAATGATATAGTTCTCTATCCATAAGACTTTACATGTAACTTGAATCAACAAACTAAGAACTAATTAGATACAAATCAATGAGAAGAATCCAAATTAGCAATATTTGATTCCCTAAAATCTTCCCAATTGGTTACCCAATTGCATACAAATACAAATAAGAATTTTATTAATTTAGGGAGATAAAATTAGGTTTTCCGTGTAACTACAAAGCTTAAGAGGGAGATAATCACTCATATAAAGTGCCAATAACCTTAAAAACATCCCATACAATCTCAGTTTCTAGAATTTCATCAAGGTTCTAGCAATTGAATCCATTTCTTCCTCCTCTTGACTAGAAAACCTGAGAAAAGGAAAATAGGAGAGAAAGTAAGAAAAAATGTGATGATTTACTATATATTTGGTTCAAGCCATAGGAGGGATGAAATCTATACATATGAGAGAAGAATCACCAAGAAAATATATCTAAAAAGGACCAACTTACTTGATTTCATCATTTCTAGGAAGATGAAACTCTACATCATCTCTTGCACCACTTTATCCTCTGAAATCCCTCACTCTCCTCTCTCTCTCAGTTTTTGTTTCTTGGACATGAATCATGATATATGGAATCCACTATGGTGTTAGGTTGATATATGGATCAATTAAGGTGCTTGTAACAATTGCAAACAAGCCCTTCATTGCACTTTTTTATTTATTCAGGCTCGTCGGTCGACTGAGTTGTCACATATAAGAAACTCAGCCGACACCACTCTCTAGATCATTCTAACATCATCCAAAAATTATAAATATAATATTTGAAACAGAGTTTCCAAGCTAAAGTTAAAATTTTATATATTTTGGATGTACCAATAGAAAGATAAAATTCAAATACTAGACTATTATATTTTAGCCAGAATACATGACTGGCTGAGTTTGTCTTGTAGAAACTCAGCCAAAAAACAAGTTAGAAAAAAAAATCCTGATATTTTTTAAGAAAACTTGTACTTGATTTTTCCAAACCATATCCAAATTCCAAGTAAATGAGAGTTGTAGATAAAATGTTAGAAGTCATCTACTACACCACTATATTTATCAAATTATGTATTCATAGGCTACCAAAGGCCTAATTTTGGCGACTCATGTTTATGTTTATCAAATCCTAATTATTAAAAATCAAAGCATGATTAGAGGTTTCTCATTAGGTTTAGAATATCATAATTAGACTATTCTCATTGATCAAGCATACACAATGATCAATCTACTGACACTAGTACATAAGCTACCTCTAGCTTCGGTTAAAATGACCCTATAACATCGATTTAGAACCGACACTTAAGTCAGTGACACTACACTTATAGG
The DNA here is from genome assembly GCA_963693085.1 of Alisma plantago-aquatica. Classification (NCBI taxonomy): domain Eukaryota; kingdom Viridiplantae; phylum Streptophyta; class Magnoliopsida; order Alismatales; family Alismataceae; genus Alisma; species Alisma plantago-aquatica. Next base: position 796,810,392 of record OY856413.1, on the reverse strand, counting down.
TCTACAACATTAGTTTTTTGGGGACACACAAACCGAAAATGGAGATCCAACCTCAATTGTGATGATAAAAGAAACTGACACAATAGGAGTCTAAGTCGTCAGTTTAGGAACCCAGACGGACGTCATAAAAGCCATACTAGGTCACATTTGTAACTGATTAAGGTTCCTAAGTTTTCAGTTTAGAAGCCAACTGACACTGATTTAGCATCTAAGTTGTCGGTTTCAATACTAGCAACTGACAATTAAGAGTTATAGTGACAATTATGTCAAATAAATCGATGACCATGACCGTGTTGACCAGCACGGGCGTGCTACCCAACACAACCATTTTAGTTTAGACCTATAATGTCAGTTTTATGCCAAACATAATATGCACATAGTTCTATTCATTCTCCAATTCTATTTTCACCACATGTGCAAACATAATTCTATTCATTCATCTTTGTGTTCATTCACACACATGATACTTCATTCACATATACACAATTCCATTCTCATGACATGTAGAAACACAAATAATTCATTCATCTTCACATTCACACATATGTATATAGATCACCACTCACATATGCACTAATGATTTACCGCAACAAATTTAAAGTTGTAAGAAGTCGTAAGCACCACATGTACATACAGAAATAATTACATTAAAGTTTATAAAACTCAATCTTTATCCCAATCAAATTCAAAGTTCACATCCTTAACGAAGGCTTGTGCCAATTTTTCTTGTATATCATCTAGTTGTTCTACCGTATAGGGATTTTTTGTGTGAAACACTTGCAAAGATAATGACATGTATAATTAAATAGTTTGATATTTTCATATATATTATCAATGAGACCATTACTTATGACAATCAAGACTATATATAGATTACATTTTGTATGTAGTTGATGTCTAGTGCATATATAAGAATCATCTCCATAAACTGCATTACGTAGTATCTGCATGCCCAACTATTGTCTTAAACAACACACTATAAATTTCAACATATAAAACATTAATAAATAAAAATATGCATAGTTGGCATCCTACCAAGTTATCACTTTCTTTTTCTTGTCCATCTTTCCCCGAGCCTTTTTAAAATCTTTTATAACCATATACATTAGTGTAACACATTGAACTGCATTAGCCAATAATCATGTAATAATATATGTTAACAAATATATATATATATATATACACACAGAGAGAGAGTCAGGATAGAATACACTCGAGTGTATTCGAAGCAGAATATACTCAAGTAGTTTTTCATGATGTAAGATTTTTTTTTCAAAAATCTAATATGTTGATCTTCTTAAACATCTTGTGAATAGATTATACACAAAATTTGAGCACATTTGGACATTTATAGGTCATGTTATAAAGACCGCAAAAATTATGCATTTCAAATTAGTTTTGTGCGCCGATTTTGTTGCCCTTGGACGAGTGACTTACACTCATCCAAATGGGCTCAAAATTTGTATGTAGCCTAGTTATAGTATGAAGGTGAAGATCGATGGTTTACATTTTGCAAAAAAATAGTCTTGATATGCAAACACACTTGAGTGTATTCGTGTGATCTGTACACTCGAGTGTATTCTAACCTGACTCTCTCTCTCTCTCTCTCTCTCTATATATATATATATATATATATATATATATATATACATGTCCTTTTCAATTCATGTCCCCCACTATCTACTTTATCACCATTAATATCTAAATAATACACAATTAGTGTCGCGGAGACAATAACATATAACACCCAATGGTTATTCCTGAGTGAAAAGAAGGCAAACAAAATAAAACTCACAATCAAATGTAATTGTTAAGTCCAAATTATAAGCCAAGTAAGTAAACTTACTCAACATTATACGGAGCTAAGATCACACTCTTTTTCTCTTTACCAAAATATTTAAATGTGGTAGAGCAATATTGGGTACAGATGCATGGTCTTTAACTACACGGCTAATCAATGATGGAACTAGAAATACTACATTGGGCAATGTGACCTCTTTACAAACCCTATGTAAATGGCAGCAAAAGGTATATGATGTCTGCATTAATATATAAGAAAACAAAACAACATATATATAATGAGGTATTTAGCTATATAAATGTCTCACCATATCCAAAGTTCTATCGCAGATGTATTCAACCAAGCATAAGTAAACATATCCAAAACATCTTGCAAAAATATACTAGTATCATGAGGTTAACCTACAACATCCTCCTTAATATGGACCATCAAAGGTGGCCCTTCTCTAAAGTTGCCTATCCATACTACCATGCCCTTGCAATGAGGACCCAGCGAGTCCAATAGGCCCTTTATAATCCAACCAGGTAATTCAGGAGGAGGTGGAGGACGAGTTGTAGGGGGTTTCTTACGCATTGTATCCTACATATATATAATCTCATATCAATTTTCATTATATACAAATACAAACACAATGTATATTTAGCATACCTCAGTATAGACAACTCCCACTTTGGGCCACGCGACCAAGTTTCCTTCTACTTCTGTGATGACCCTGACTTTGAGAATTTGATACCTAATATACTATTTGAGGTCAATAAATTTTACTAGTTGGTTAAACCCAAGTCGAGGTAACTTTTTATTATACCTTGGACTCTTTTGACCACAAGTATGACTATAATGATAGTATAGGGTCACTAATAGGGCCGTTTATGTACATGGAGATGTTTCATGAGAGTTATTAGTTGATTTTGAGGACATATGACCATAAGTATCCAAATAATTATTTCATGGATTAATATGATTGAATAAGGAACCCTAGGATGCATCATGGCCATACTAAGTAAGTTCAGGTTGTGGTGTTGATGTTTGAGGCACGTTGAGGTATAGTATAAGTTAGTATCCTTATATAGGTAACCCTTTAGGGTATATTGATTGAAGATCCAAACAACAAGTGTGGGCATCAAAAGAGTATTTAAAGTGGAATACACTATGCTGAATCTTGGGACAAATTTCTTGGGTCAAAACCCATCCATAGTAGTAGTTATTGAGGTTTGAAATCAAGAAGGAATTTAGTTCAAAATGTAGGTAGTAATAATATTTGTTTTGTGTTAGGTGTTTTGTCTCGTGACCACTAATATGAGTTGGTTGCATGGCCCAATCCAGATTGTGACTGTTGTTGACCCAGCAATGGAGACCTCATCTCCTAGCTCCCATATTCTGCGGGGGTGAGGGAAAACAACCCAACTCATCCCCTCTAATCCCCACATATTACGGAGGTGATCAACCCTACTAGTGTGAATCTAAAACTCTGAGAGGGTCTCACTAACAAACTCTACAATAGGTAGGAGTGAGATCGACCCATTTCTACCAGTGGTTTCTCCACTAGCACTCATAGGGATGGGTCGAGGTGGAAGGACAGAGTAGTGTGAAGCGAGGGAACGTCCACACTTCCCTCTCTCCATCGTCCTTACCAACCGTGAGTGTGAGGACTATTCTAGAAACTGACCGCACATCGAAGAAGAAGATACTTCAGAGGAGTTGGGTGATCCGTGGATGGGCCTTCTCATCTCCAGTGGAGCATCTCTGGAGTGGCAAGCTTGGAAGAAGCTTCCAGCCGCACCCAAGCAGCCAGATCGAGAGGTTGGAGGAGCAGCCGAGCAAGAGTGGTTCGTCCGAAGCTCTTAGTAGCATATAGGCATGGAGATGAGAACCTCGACAGCCGCAAATCCTCTCCGGAGTCATCCCAGTGGCGGCACCCTACAGAAGGTAGACGCTGAGATGCGATGCAACATCGAGCAGAAGAAGCAGGCGGGCGTCAGACGGGCTGGCGATGCACTGATTGTGAGATGATGATCCAGAGGCGTTGAGGAGGAGGAGTATAGGCAGCCTATCTCTGTCAAAGATCTTCCCACAACTGCGGCTTGGGCAGGAGAAGGCCACCCACGCGGACGCAGCCCTGCGGAGTATACAACGACCGAACGCGAGATCGCAGAGATCGGGAGAAAGAAAGAGAGCGTGGACCGCATATAGCGCATGAACCAGCCAAACCAACCCTAATCTGGGTCCATCCAGTGAACCAGACCAGCCGACCCATGGAAGATGTGCCAACCTTAGTGGCCACGTGGCGTGATCCAATTGGTCGCTTGAGGTAAATATCCCAGAAAATGCTTAGTTCTTATATAATTCATAACAATTGGCTCGATGATCAGAAAAATACATATAATACACCGAAATTCTCAGAAAAAATGAGTAGAACACAATGAAAGCATAATACCAGGCTTTTGAATAACTAATAATAGTGATATCATGTAAGCTTTATAATGCTCATTTCATAGATAATAAATATCAAATGATGATATAAATTATGGAAAAATATTAGTAAGTCTATAATCATGTTTATAGTTCATATGATGTCAGATATGGTCATGTTGATGCACAAAAGCCTATAATTTAATTAATATGGATAATTAGGTCTAATAACACTAAAGATAATACAATTAATACATGTATGCCCAATAAATGATGAGATTTATAGAAAACCCTCATATATGTAATTGGAAGATTATATATATATATATATATATATATATATATATATATGAGATTAGTTTTGTACACGAAATCCATGTTACATGAGGATGACCCTTAATACACATGATTTAACCCTAATATCGTTAATGAAAGTGACATAATGTTAAATATGTTCACATAGTAATGTGACATATGAGTATATCCAGTTGATGAACTATAATCTGGAATATGACATCAATAAGATAAATTCTAAGACAAGAATGCAAGTAATGATGAGAATATCCTAATGAGTTAAGAAAACCCTAAAATGGATACGATTAGGGTTAAGATGTGATGTAAGATGATAAGAACCTAATGATAGTATATGGTCTTGTCTTGATCAGGTGCTGACCAGATTATTTAGATGATCATGGATATGTGAGGAATATCTGAACTCAGGTACGTGGATATAATTATATGACTAGTTTTTCTGGATGATAATTATGAGTAATTGTTTGCATGTATTTGACTATCTTGTTGGATGTACATCTATATGTATTGTTGTTTCCGCCTTGAACACTAAGATCACTAAGAAAAGAAAATGGAATGTAGTTACTGATGGTTCATTAATCTCCCTATTAGAGAGGGAAAGTATTAATGTTGACTAGAACCTCCCTAATGGTACAAGGTATGTAGGGAGATCCCTAATGGTACAAGGTACGCGGGGATAGGGCCCAATGATATATGTTTGTGCTAAGTCCACCATAGTAATACATGTCCATTGAAATATGATTAATAACTTGGGCTTACCTGATTTTCCACCTTTAAATAATGTTTCCTTTCTCTGTATTCAATTTCGAGTATTTTATATGCCAACATAGTATAGCTCTTTAATTCCACGTACCAACTTTTGTTGATGTTTTTGTTTCTCATATTTTCTAGGTTCACAACTAGCATGGGATAAAAGAATAGGGTTGAGCAAGTTGTATAGGTTGTACCTATTGTCTAAGATCATGTTAGCATACATGTTCATAGACTATAGAATTTTCTTTCAATATGTAATTGTAAATCATTGTGTAATAATTCATGTTGTATAAATATACATGTTGAATGTTGAGAAATGTTATGGTTGTATGTTCATATATGCGCATATGCTTCCGCATCGCTTTCTGATATGATTGGATGATGTTTTCAGATTTTGACATCTCATTCCCAATAGGGTTAGGAGAAATGAAAATCCGAGGACGTCAAAGTTGGTATCAGAGCATGAACATTAGCTACACCTGACAATTACTCATCATGAAACATAAAAATTAAATTTCACCTTTCACTTTAAATACTAGAAACTTAGTGAGTTGTTGAAAAAGGACTAGGTTTGACTTAGCATTTAGGTTAGAACCTAGATGTTTGAGAACTAGGTTTAGACAAGTGTGTGAGACCCTTTCCATATAGAGCTCATATGTATGGGGTAGCTACACTAGTCTACATCTCGTTCTCACCATTTCACTAGGTGACATAGCACTAGATTGTCTACTGTGTGTGGGACACTCGATTTTGCTGATTTGGTTTTGTTCTCCAATCGACTCGAGCCTCGACAGTTTTCTCCGACGTCTTCTTTCTCGGAGAAAAACTATATAATATTTTATTAAATATATGTAAATATAAAATGTGTCCCTCACACTGGAGAGTAGTTAGTGTTTATGCAACCTAAGTGAAAGGGAGTGACATCAATCTAGAAGAGAGAGTAGTCTAGATTAGATGTCTAGAGCCTTATCAAGATATGTGATACATAGAGTAGATGATAGAATGATAGTTGAAACAAGCATGTACAATCTTATCTAAGTTTGATCTTAATAGTATAAGTTTCCTTATAAAGAATTAAGTTGTATATGAGCTGATCTAATTTCAGAGATTCTAAGATAAGTCTAGATAATGGAAGTACATACTCTATTTTTACTTACGATGAGTTAGGTTAAGATAAGGTTGAATATGCATGGGCATCAAGCTCTTGTACAAAGGGGACCTCCAGTGTTAGGACAAGATATGTGGTGAACTCCAGAGAGAGTGAGACCTACAAGGAGAGGTTCATAGGACCTACCCTACAATATATGAAATATGAGATATATGTGAAATGATGTGTCCTAAGCTGGGTTACTCCTGAGTAGATGAGTTGAGTCCTTTTGCATGATTCAATCCAATATGTGAGAGTTGGGTTATAAAAAAAATGTTGGGTAGATGACTCATAATGAGAAAGTCAATCCTTTTGATTGAATTAGGTCTTAGCTTGAGTGACATATGTTTGTGAATCTCATCATTATCTGCAAGTGAGGTGATATATGAACTTTGGTTTTAAGAGTAAAATGCTTCGTGCATAAGATACTCATAAATATTGTTCTTTCCACTTCTCTTTCTTAATATATGATACTAGAAGCCTCACTTGAGTTGTGAAGATGATTTATATATGAGGAGCCACTCATATAAGCTTGACCTATTCTATATTCCCTTCCTATATCATACAAGTAATATCCAAGTTTGAAATCATGATAACCTTGATTTAATATATCTTCTTTTTCCCTTCATTTCATACGTGAAAGACATACATTTAAAATTTTGATCTTGAAATAGAGATATATTTGGACCATTGAGTAAATGAGCACAAAATAAAGTTCCTAACCTCAATTCTTCAGAGTCTAAGTTTCTAGATTAATGGTACTTCTCACACAATAGGGTGGAAGCCTAATATGCAAACATGATGATCTATCCCCTCTTATGATGATATCATGATACTATGTCTACAATGAAGCATACTAATTATGTTAATAAGTGTGATAATATTGATAATTGGTGATATAAAATCTTGGTATCACCTTACATAGATGAATAGGGTGAAACATTAAACTTGAGTAATACCTTCCCAACTCTACATGTAAGAACAAAGCCTAATCTTAGGGGTAATGAGAGATGTAAATCCTAAAATACTAGAATGTCCTGTTATGACTAAGACATTAAATGACGCTTCAACCTATATAAGGTGGGGTGGGTATACCCCAGATGCTCTAATCCTAAGATGATAACTTACGGTACATGGAGAACAATAATAGTTTTGGCACATAGCAGTAGTGACTAGTATGAAGTTGAACCTAGTTATATCAGCTTCGACATGGCCTGAGTTGAATTTCGAGGACAAAATTCCAGTAAGGTGGAGTGTATGTGATGACCCTGACTTTGAGAATTTGATACCTAATATACTATTTGAGGTCTATAAATTTTACTAGTTGGTTAAACCCAAGTCGAGGTAACTTTTTATTATACCTTGGACTCTTTTGACCACAAGTATGACTGTAATGACAGTATATGGTCACTAATATGGTCATTTATGTACATGGAGATGTTTTGTGAAAGTTATTAGTTGATTTTGAGGACATATGACGTGAAGTATCCAAATAATTATTTCACGGATTAATATGATTGAATAAGGAACCCTAGGATGCATCATGGCCATACTAAGTAAGTTCAGGTCGTGGTGTTGATGTTTGAGGCACGTTGAGGTATACTATAAGTTAGTATCCTTATATAGATAACCCTTTAGGGTATCTGGATTGAAGATCCAAACAACAAGTGTGGGCATCAAAAGAGTATTTAAAGTGGAATACACTATGCTGAATCTTGGGACAAATTTCCTGGGTCAAAACCCATCCATAGTAGTAGTTATTGAGGTCTGAAATCAAGAAGGAATTTAGTTCAAAATGTAGGTAGTAATAATATTTGTTTTGTGTTAGGTGTTTTGTCTCGTGACCACTAATATGAGTTGGTTGCATGGCCCAATCCAGATTGTGACTGTTGCTGACCCGGCAATGGAGACCTCATCTCCTAGCTCCCAGATTCTACGGGGGTGAGGGAAAACAACCCAACTCATCGCCTCTAATCCCCACATATTACGGAGGTGATCAACCCTACTATTGTGATCCTAAAACTCTGAGAGGATCTCACTAACAAACTCTACAATAGGTAGGAGTGAGATCGACCCATTTCTACCTGTGGTTTCTCCACTAGCACTCACAGGGATGGGTCGAGGAGGAAGGACAGAGTAGTGTGAAGCGAGGGAGTGTCCACACTTCCCTCTCTCCATCGTCCTTACCAACAGTGAGTGTGAGGACTATTCTAGAAACCGACCGCACATCGAAGAAGAAGATACTTTAGAGGAGTTGGGTGATTAGTGGATGGGCCTTCTCATCTCCAATGGAGCATCTCTAGAGTGGCAAGCTTGGAAGAAGCTTCCAACCGCACCCAAGCAGCCAGATCGAGAGGCTGGAGGAGCAGCCGAGCAAGAGTGGTTCGTCTGGAGCTCTTAGTAGCAGATAGGTGTGGAGATGAGAACCTCGATAGCCGCAAATCCTCGCCGGAGTCATCCCAACGGTGGCACCCTGCAGAAGGTAGATGCTGAGATGCGATGCAGCATCGAGCAGAAGAAGCAGGCGGGCGTCGGATGGGCTGGCGATGCACTGATTGTGAGACGATGATCCAGAGGCATTGAGGAGGAGGAGTATAGGTGGCCTATCTCTGTCGAAGATCTTCCCACAACTGCAGCTTGGGCAGGAGAAGGCCACCCACACAGACGCAGCCCTGCAGAGCATACAACGGCCGAATGCGAGATCGTAGAGATTGGGAGAAAGAAAGAGAGCGTGGACCGCATATAGCGCCTGAACCAGCCAAACCAACCCTAATCCGAGTTCATCCAGTGAACCAGACCAGCCGACCCATGGAAGATGCGCCAACCTTAGTGGCCACGTGGCGTGATCCAATTGGTCGCTTGAGGTAAATATCCCAGAAAATGCTTAGTTCTTGTATAATTCATAGCAATTGGCTCGATGATAAAAAAATACATATAATACACCAAAATTCTCAGAAAAATGAGTAGAACACAATGAAAGCATAATATGAGGCTTTTGAAGAACTAATAATAGTGATATCATGTAAGATTTGTAATGCTTGTTTCATAGATAATAAATATCAAATGATGATATAAAATTATGGAAAAATGTCAGTAAGTCTATAATCATGTTTATAGTTCATATGATGTCAGATATGGTCATGTTGATGCACAAAAGCCTATAATTTGATTAATATGGCTAATTAGGGCTAATAACACTAAAGATAATGCAATTAATACATGCATGCCCAATAAATGATGCGATTTACAGAAAACCCTCATATTTGTAACTGGAAGATTATATATATATATATATATATATATATATATATATATATATATATATATATATGAGATCTATTTTGTACACGAAATCCATGTTACATGAGGATGACCCTTAATACACATGATGTAACCCTAATATGGTTAATGAAAGTGACATAATGTTAAATATGTTCACATAGTAATGTGACATATGAGTATATCCAGTTGATGAACTATAATCTGGAATATGACATCAGTAAGATAAATTCTAATACAAGAATGCAAGTAATGATGAGAATATCCTAATGAGTTAAGAAAACCCTAAAATGGATACGATTAGGGTTAAGATGAGATGTAAGATGATAAGAACCTAACGATAGTATATGGTCTTGTCTTGATCAGGTACTGACCAGATTATTTAGATGATCATGGATACATGAGGAATATCTGAACTCAGGTACGTGGATATAATTATATGACTAGTTTTGCTGGATGATAATTATGAGTAATTGCTTGCATGTATTTGAATATCTTATTGGATGTACATCTATATGTATTGTTGTTTCCGCCTTGAACACTAAGATCACTAAGAAAAGAAAATGGAATGTAGTTACTGATGGTTCATTAATCTCCCTATTAGAGAGGGAAAGTATTAATGTTGACTAGCACCTCCCTAATGGTACAAGGTACACAGGGAGATCCCTAATGGTACAAGGTACGCAGGGATAGGGCCCAATAATATATGTTTGTGATAAGTCCACCATAGTAATATATGTCCATTGAAATATGATTAATAACTTGGGCTTACCTGATTTTCCACCTTTAAATAATGTTTCCTTTCTGTTTCTTCAATTTCGAGTATTTTATATGCCAGCATAGTATAGCTCTTTAATTCTACGTACCAACTTTTGTTGATGTTTTTGTTTCTCGTATTTTCTAGGTTCACAACTAGCATGGGATAAAAGAATAGGATGCGAGCAAGTTGTATAGGTTGTACCTATTGTCTAAGATCCTGTTAGCGTACATGTTCATAGACTGTAGAATCTTCTTTCAATATGTAATTGTAAATCATTGTGTAATAATTCATGTTGTATAAATATACATGTTGAATGTTGAAAAATGTTATGGTTGTATGTTCATGTATGCGCATATGCTTCCACATCGCTTTCTGATATGATTGGATGATGTTTTCGGATTCTGACATCTCATTCCCAATAGGGTTTGGAGAAATGAAAATCTGGGGACATCACAGCTTCACCTATCTTATGGTGATCGGGTGGTCATATGACCGTGTAGTCTGCTTTCGAGTAGCATAGACAAGCCTCAACATCACACGAACTGCATCGACATGCATTGGAGCACCGTGCATTGTGTCACCTACAAGTGGTGGGTAAGATTCACCCACAACAATGACATATCCTTATAATAAAAGACAGTATGGCCTCAACCTGTACAAATTGCATAGAGTGTTATATATATACCTAAACTCAAACATACTATAGAAATCATTATGAAAGACTACAATGGCATAAAAATACTTACAACGGGTGTGCTAGTTGGTGGGTCAATAAGATTACTCCCAACCATCTCTATTGTAGGAAGGTCCACCTCGTATGAAGAGTGGGGCACCACAAGTACTGTTTGAGAATAATGATACTTTCTCATTTCTTCCTGTATACCCTTTGCAATCATCTCTTGTAACTTTTCTTCTTATAATCCCCCTTTGTGTACATATTTGCTCTTATTCTCTGATGGCCCAAAGAAGGCTCTTATACTGATACCAGCACCGACAACCCTAACACGCCCAAAATGCTCTAGGTTACCTAGAACAATTGTTAATTCATCCCTTGTGCCCTCAAGGGCGAACTTGCCTTATTTCTATTGCTCATGGAGCTCCCTCGAATCATCATAATTAGTAATTGGTAAGTAAAACATAACAAGCAACGATACCAATTGCTCTAAGAGTTGAATTTTATACAATCACCTCAGTAGTTGCAGGGTTGGGTATATCTCCATATTTAGTTTGCCTTCGAGCTATCCATAGATCATGAAAAAGTAGAGGTTCAGTAGTAGTAGAGGATGTAGTAGTCCCAACAGTAGGTTGTTGAGAAGAAGATGCCTGGAGTAGCTTTTGGTGAAGATTTGCATAGCCACCTGAATCATTGTGTGGTTGTGCACATTCTTTGCACACCTTTCTCTTTGAGCATCGCTTATAGCCTGGTTAGTCCAAACTATATGTTAAATATGTAATACAACAAATTCAATAGAGGAGCAAATCTTAATACCTTGAATTTATCAGTTTGTCTCTTAGCAACAAACACCTCCCACACCTTCGGGTCAAGATAGTACCATTGCTCAGTGACTGAATTCTTCTTCTTCTCAGCATTTTGTATGTATTCTCTTATTAGATTTGTTCTGTAATTCCTTAGTAGCCTGCCACAACATTGCATCACCTTTTTACGATGTTATTTTTCATCTAGTTCAAATAGGATCTATAAAAGACATTGTATACTAAACAGAACATTCTTAAAAATAGAATTATAAATAACTTCAAAAATAGAATTGGAAATGATAATATCTCACACATAGTTCCTTCCATATACAATCTTTCTTGCTTAGATCAACTTTATGCCAAGATTCTACATTTACACTCGTTCGCTATGAGTCAGATTCCCTAGATATGACACAAAAGAACTATGATTCTTCCCAACATGATTTCCTTGATTATCAAACTCAACGACCAGCTTTGGTCTGTTACCCCTTTGCTCTACTAACTTGTTCATCATGGTGATGCCTCATATTATTGCACACTTATGATGTTGTGCAACAAGTTCAGCAAGATCCTCAGGGTGCACATCCTCATGCTAAACTTGACAAAAAGCACACATAAGTTATAAAAAGATATAACTTATAAATGTGATAAAATAATACAATAAGATAGACGTTGTAAAATGCACATCTATTATACAAAACAATACAACTTATAACAATGTCATGGTTCTCATCCTCATGGTGCACATTGTCAGGGTGTTAATCCTCACGGTAATCATCATCATGATCATCAAACTCATGGTCAGACACCATCTGAAATAATGTCATATTCAAAATAGTCAAACAGTGAAATATAAGTGACAAAGAATGTAAAATGCTTATCTAACATACTATTATATAAAAGTATGCCTCTAATATTTGGATCTTGTATCAATTAACATTACCTCGGTGTGATCTCCATGCATATATAAGTCAGTGTCAGCTTCAATATTTGGTGTTGGTAAGCCAATTGAGAATGGACTAGAGTCATCATACTTGTCATAGTACTCTTCTTCATCTATAGGATATGCAATGAACTGCCTTTTACCAATGAAGAACAACCGACCAATTTTCATTTGTAGGATCATCGATATAAAATACTCGCTTCTCCTATGATGCCATTATGAATGGTTCACCCTTCTTGCCAATATTTTCAAAATTTATTAATGTAAAAATCAATTCATCCACTACAACTCCTTCATTGTTATCAACCCAATTACACCTAAAGAACGGAACTTCAAAATCTATGTAGACAAACTCTCAAATTTCTTCAATGACACTGTAATCTGACATTTTAGCTTCACATGGACTCTTATCCTTCACACTAGAAAAATACAAGAAGACGCTTGAAGGGTGACCCCACTGTTTTGGACGACACTCTTATCATCTTGACACTTTGTGTAATATAAAAATTCATTTATGTCAAACCCTTCATAAGACATAACATTCCTTTTTGGTATACAGGTGAGACATTTGATATTTTCAGCAACATTATTTGGTGTTTGAGATAGATGATGTAAGACTTTATCTTCAAACCACCTAATATATGTCTTGTTATGCTCTATAAAGCCACATTGAATAGACTCGAGGATATCTTTTCTTGATGAATTTGGTATGTTCGGTGATATAACTAATCACTTGTCAATTTGTGTAAAATATACAAAGTTCTTGTTCCTACAACTCATGATTGATTACTTTTACTCGTGCTCCTAAAGTCCCTCTGTCGGAATAGTCCTCAATATTCTTGTCATTTATAGGAGCTTCGTTACAACTCAGAAAGTCATTACAAAAGTCCATAACCTCTCTGGCCACGTAGCCCTCAATAATACTTCCTTCAGGCCGATAACAGTTTCGAACATCACCTTTAAAAATACTCATGTACCGATCAAAAGGATACATCCAATGAAAAAAAATTGGTCCCAACATTTTCACTTCCCTAGTCATATGGACAATAAGATGTACCATGATATCAGAGAATGAAGGAGGAAAAGACATCTCAAGTTGGTATAGGATAACAACCACTTCTCTTTGCAACTTATCAGGATTCTCAAGATCAATAACTTTGTTGCATGGAGTGTTGAAGAGGAAACTAAGCCTGGTGATTGCAAATCTTACATTCTTCAACAATATAGATCAAATTGCCACATGCAATATTTGTTGCATTAGAGTATGACAATCATGAGATTTAATAGCTATCATATTCAGATCCTTCATTGATACCAGTCTACAGATATTGGAAGAGTATCCCTATGGTACCTTAACATTAAGAAAACATTTGCAAAAAGTTTTCTTCTCCTTTCTAGACAATGTGTAACAAGCATGAGGTAAATATGTTTTTCGATCACTACTAGCTTCTTTTGTTAATTCTTTCCTTATTCCCATAGATCCATTCTGGATTTGATATCATCTTTAGTCTTACATGATATATTCAATAGAGTACCAATGACATTATCACAGACATTTTTCTCAACATGCATTACATCGATACAATGCCTAACTTCCAAAGAACTACAATAAGGAAGATCCCAAAATATTGATCTCTTATTGTATAAAGATTTATAACTCTGTGTGGGAATGGTACACTGTGATCTCTTAATGAATGATTTGACAAAGTCTCTACTCTTTCATAAACAACCTTCCCTAATATAGGTTTAGGGGCACTCTGTTCCTCATTTGATCCATTGAATGCTTTGTGCAACCTTCGATAAGGATGAACTTTTGGAAGAAACCTTCGATGACTAAGATATACAATCTTCCCGCCATATTTTAGTCGTATTGAATTAGTGTTCACATATAGGGCATGCTTTGGATCCTTTTACGTTGTATCCACACAAATTCCCATATGCTGGAAAGTCATTAATAGTGCAAAACAACATAGCATGCAAATGAAATGTCTCTCTACGCAAAGCATCATAGGCCATCACACCTTCTCTTTAGAGTTTTTTTAAGTCATCAATCAGAAGTTCAATATAAATATCGATATCATTACCAGGTTTTTTAGGGCCTGATATTAACAATTGACAACATAACATACTTATTATTCATACAGAACCAGAGAGGAAGATTGTATATAACAATCATAACAGACCAAGTGCTATGTTGGCTTCTCAATGTGTCATTGTGTCATATGGATTCATCCCATCAGTACCAAGGTGGGGTTTTAAATTCCTGACTTCTTCACCAAACAAGGTACAAGAAATCAATCTTCTTCCACTATGGCGAATCAGACACATGTTGCAGGATCCCATCATTTTTTCTTTACATCTGCATCCCACCTTAAATTATCTACATTCATGGGATTGGAAAACACGTGTTGAAACTGTGGTATTATAGGTAGATACCATATCACCTTGGAAGGAGAGCCAATTTTAGATTTCCCCGAAGTCGTCATTTTATACCTTGACGCCCCATATTTTGGACAATCTTTCAAATCAACATACTTTTGAAATAACACACAGTCATTTGGGCATGCATGTATCTTGTTAGCCTTCATTCCCATTGTGCATAACATTTTCTTTAATTCGTATGTTAAGATCGGAAGCTCGTTGCCTTCAAGAAGAATTTCTTTCGACAACTACAACAACGATGTGAAGCTTTTGTCGCTCCATCTATTGTTAGCCTTCCGAGTATAAAATCTCAACACAATGCTCAACTTTATAAACTTAGTACAACTTACAGTCTCTCAGCATCATGCACAATATTTCTAAATAAGGAAGGTGGATCGGTGTGCTCTACCCCACAACTATTTAGCATTACATCAACCATGTCTATCAGATTCGGTTCGTTCACATATACATCATCAACGATAAATTCTTCTTCAATACAAGTACTGCTATCAACATCTACTGCTCTCATGGTCAGAATCTCTCCATGCCAGTACCACTCCGTATAGCCCTATACAATCCCATTGCACATTACATTACTTTTGATTTCATCAATAATGTTAACTTTCAAGTTGTTACTACAATGCCTACATGGACAATAGAACCTATCTCTAGGTCATTTCCTATGTTCCTCTACAAATCTTACAAATTGATCCAAACCAGTAATAAACTCTGGGGTGCAAAAATTTGGAATGGACATCCATGATCTATCCATTCTATAATCAAAGAGAAAACAAGTATTAGGGTTAATGGTTTACATGATTATGGTTTAGGGATTACAAATTAGGGTTCATCATTTAGGATTTAGGGATAAGGGTTTATAGATTAGAGTTTATGGTTTACATATTAGGGTTTAGGGTTTATGGTTCAGTAATGAATGTGTGTACCAACTATTCTATTCTTGAACACTTAAACTCACTGGTAAGTGTATAATGTGTATTCAATTTTCAAGAAAATTTTGGCAACATTTTCCCATAGTTCCCCAAGTACAGCGATGTAAATGGACAAATGTCCACCAAAATATGTACTTGGAGAACAAACGGGGAAGTGCTGATATAATATCTTGAAAACCGAATATACATGATACACTTACATCCTAAGTGACATTAAGTGTTCAAGAACAATCCCAAACTGGGGACTAACCAAGATTTACTCCTAATGAGTAATTCTTGGATGAGTTTCTAGGCCAACAGATATATATATATATATATATATATATATATCCAAAATTAAGGTTTACGATTATATCAATTCTGTGTAAATACAAACCAATAAACCCATAAGTCACGTACACAATATCATCATTGCATCACATAACATCCAATATCCTTATTCATGTACATACTAAATTTCACATTCATGGTTTCCGTGCTTATAGAGAATTGATCTCTCACACTTTATATATTCACCCTATCATTCATTACATATTTTAGATATACACTTTTTCTTTCCCCATAAGCATAATTATATTTCTCCTACTAATTCTCCATCTTAGGTTATCTTCTCTCATTAAGTAATCATGTTTCTCATTAAACAACATGGTTCTAGTAGGATTCAGGTTATTAACAACCCAAACATTAATCATGCAACATTGTATATAAATAACATTCAATAAGGTACACAATATTAGAGATAACATAAGATAATCAACCACTCAATTTCATACTAGTTATGCAACTTAATAGAGAGCATAACTCAATTTCATCATCCCATATGTATCACAAAGTCACAGTAAAAACACGATTCCCATAGAAATCCTAGTTTTCAGTTCATCATCAATGTAATTTACTTATTTATTAACATTTAGGATGCAAGAAATAAGAATCCTACATTGGCCAACAACAACAACGACACAGAGTGGAAGCACGAGCAAAGAGGCGATAGTGACGATGGCAGTGACGGTGCCTAGCTCCAGTGGAGACAACGACTACCTCTAACGACAACAAGCACACCAACTTGAGCACATGAGCGGTGGCGGAGCAGCAGACAACTTCGACAGAGAAACAGACGGCAAAAAATAGAGGATCGACGTCGGATTGGCGGTGGAGCAGCTCGCTACTCCGGTGGAGTACAACTAGCAGAGCTGCAATGATGGCAATGTCAGTACGAGCACGACCAGCACGGCGAAGACGACAACTTGAGAATCACTAGAGCTAGGTATTGGGGTAGCAATAAAATAGAGAATGGGAGAAAGTAGTTTTACCGGTGGTATCAAGTGAGAGATAGTCGTCGGTTTATTTAAAAACTGACACTAAGCAAAATAAATGTCAATTTCTATCAAATAAATGACACCTAACCTAGTGACTTAGACGTTGATTGTAGCTAAAAAATCGATACAAGAGGCCATTATCTGAACGAAAAAAATCAACCTGAGTAATGACAATAGTCGTCGGTTAAGGACATAAAATCGCCACCTAACCTAGTGACTTAGACGTCGGTTGTAGTTTAAAATAGATGCAAGAAGTCATTATCCAAATTTTTTTTTGGCCTCACTAGTCCTGAGTCGTCAGTTTTTTCTCCAAGAATCGACACTAGAGTGCTTGGGGGTAATTTTTTTTTTTGCGGGGACATAACGCGAACTCTATGACATCTGCGCGGACATGACACGAACTCTATGACATCAGTTTTTGCCAAAAACTGACACCAATTGTCTATTTTTTGCGATTTTTGTTGATAATGAATGCCAGTTTTTGGCAAAAAAAATTGACGCTATAAGTATTCAGGAGGCAAGATTTGTTTTGCTTGAAGGTGTCTGTCGTCGTTTAACTCAGAACTGAAACCATCTTTAATTTTTTGGAGGTAAGTATTTTTTCCTGAAAAATTATATTTCGTGGGTTATTTTAGATGTAATTTTCTCTAAAAAGTAACCGATGTTAAAGAAAAATCCATACCTGTATCTTTTCTTAATCAACATGACTTGATCAATGGTGACATTTGTACTGAGCAACCGATGGTGATTGATGTATATTGTCATTTTTTTCCTATGTAACCGACGTTAGAAAAAGTGGCATTAGAGGTCATAAATGTACTAGTGTAAACATGCAATCATCTAAGTAAATCCTAATTAGATGACTAATTTGTATATGGGTTGTTACATGCTCATTTTAGCATCATGATTGGATCATCAACATGAGACTACATATCCCATTACTGGCAATGGAGATGCCTTCATGACCTAGTCAGAAGTAGGAGATGATGATCATTGAGTTGTCATGAACAACTCAAGTGCTTCCTTTGTGATCGGAAAGGACAACATCATGATCAACATGACTTCTGAAAAATTCCTGTTGAGCAAAGACGTGATGTATGTTCCATACATTAGGGTTAATTTGATCTCCATGTCTCAATTTATTATATTTGGGACCAATGTGTCTTTTGAATCTGACAAGACCATTACTTCCAAGTCTGGAGACTATTTGGGTATAGAGAATTGTTCAAATGACTTTTTTTCTTTTGAATATACCAAACTCTTATGCTAATGAAATGTTCTCTTCTATTTGTATCATTGACTCTTTTGATATGTGACACAATATACTAGGATATGTTAATTTTAAATATATACAACATATTAAATCTTTTGGCTTACTAAAAAGATATACATGATATTGTTGATTTAAACAATAAATGTCAAGTATGTGCTGAAACTAAATCTACAAAGAAACTATGTCCTCAAATTTTACACAGTGGTTCTGAATTGCTAGATTTAGTTCATACAAATCTTTGACATTCAAAAAGAAATTTGTCTGGAGGTGAGAACATATTCTATATCATATTTGTAGATGATTTCTCATGCTATACAAAATTATACTTAGTACAATCAAAAGATGAATGTTTTATGATGTTTGTTAATAAAACAGAAGTGAAAAATCAACTTAATAGTAAAATAAAACGTGTTCGCTCGAGTAGGGGTGGTGAATCTATGTGTAACCCATGGCATTATACATGACTACACCCCTCCATATTCGACTCAGTCAAATGTGATTGCTGAAATATAAAAGAGATGATAAATTCTATTTTAATTAAATCAGGAACACCCAACAACTTATTGAGGGAAGACATTTTATCATCTTATTTTTTTTTCAAAATTGCATTCCTAATAAGGAGACGAATAAGACTTAAATATCCTCTTTGAAATATCTCATTAGAAAAAAATTATGTGCGGTAATATATATTATCCTCTTCATCGTCTAGAAACCTTTTTATTATATTGTCCTTCATGGGCGACAACTAGATTGAATAATATCAATTGGTATACAAAACATACGAAAACCCTCCTCTCGCTCTCGGCACTTATCAGCAATGTACAACGTGGGAGGCACAACATCGGACATCGTAAGACACGCCCACTATATCAAACAAAAGTAGTGGTTGTATGATTTATTAGCGGTTTTTCATTTTCTAGTAAGGATGCAAGGCTGCAACAGGACTGCACCCATAGTTCAATGTGGCCTATTGCAACTTTTCTCCTGTTGCACTCATCGCATGAGACCGAGCGGCGTGTAGCGCACATTCTAGGACTTGGCATTTTGCCCCCGACCGCACCACAACATTGCCATTTAGCAACTGCTACCGGGTGCCGCACGGCCCACACCCCACCATCCTTTTTTTTTTTTTTTTTGCTTTCCCGGTCTGGTGACCAGAGCCAGCAGTCATAGACTCGTAGAACATTACAATCCCAAATGGCACACGTCGGGAGAAGGGGCCGGCTTTTCAAATCTTATTAAATTATAAATAAAAAACAACATACTATTCCCCGTCATCGTCCTTCCCCTCGTCGGGGTTTTTGGTTCCTGGTCACCTTCCTCAAGTGCCCGTAGCAGCTTGCAGACCTGACGCCTCCTCCCGCCTTCACGCTCGCTCGCGCTCTTGCTTGCTCCTCATTTCGCCGTTCGATTTATTCCGTCGCTGCAGTGCGGATGGGGCAAAGTCGACGGAGGCGGCCTCCACCCTTCTCTTCCTCCGAGGTACACGCTCACCTCCCCCTATCTCGTTTCTGTTCGTCTACCCTTGCTGAACGACTACTACCTTCGCCGCGCACCTCTCGTCATCGTCCGATATCAGTCGCCCTTGGCGGCAGTTTCAATCTCTCCCTCTTTATCGGGGGCCTGGTTACTACTACCGTTGCGTCGGGAAGCGAACTGACCTGCCATTAAGATGCTACCTCGAGTGTTACTCCTTGTTTTCCATTTCCTATTTAGGGTTTCAAGTAATCATTGTCATCGCTCCTCCTGCACCACCTGCATTACTGTCTTAGTTTGTTTTTCTTCATTTCTCATGGGAAAGAAGGAGGGAATCGTAGGGAAGCAGAAACAAGTTGAGTGCTCTTGGGCACACGATGCACGATAATGTCTTCTTCTTTACATATGGATTTCTTTTGTGCCCTCCCTCATTTCTTCCCCCCATGCTAACTACACACAATATCAAAACGGCGGTGAAATCAGGAGTTCTTTTTTTCTTGGCATGAACTTGTTAGCTGCTTGCATGTCAATAGTAAGCCAACTGAGAAAGAAGTGTTTGGGGCAGTTTGCATGGGAGATTGTTAAGGGCGATCTGGTGGAGGCGGTAAGATGAATTTTTGCTATATTATATCCAAGCTTTTGTCAGGTCTGAATAATGCATTTTTGTCGGAGGAAAGGGATATAGCCAAGTAAGCCAACAAAAGAAGGCTCAATCACACAGGAGCTGTGATGTTCACAATGGTGGAGAGGGATTAAACCCGATTTACAAAGTTGATATGGTGAATACTTAATACCTTTCATATGGTGAAATTGAGAGATCCTTAAGGTGGCTACCTTTTTTGGGATTTAAGGTTGGTTGATCCGCTTCTCCCCACTCTTATACATCCTTATGGATCGACTGCAAAGTCTTTCTATCCAAGAAGATGGAGGTGGGTATGATTGAGAGATATAGGACGAGGGTGATAGTAGAGTGCCTTGACATTTTCTTTCTTTTTTGATCCAAGAGGGAGGCTGTTGGTGAACATGATTGGTCTGTGGAGAACCTATGAAAGAAGCATAGTGCAGGCCAGAAGAGTATTCGACTCGAATCCAGGTTCATTGCCGGAGGGGTATCTTAAGCTGACCAGAGAGCAGAGTTTTATATGGTTAGGATTTTGCTTGTGGGAGTGGTCTTACTCTCTCGGCCTCCCTTGATAAACAAAAGATTCAAGTCAGATCATTTCAGGCTTACAGTCTGCAAGTTCAGTAGTAGGCTTGCTGCATGGAATGTATGGGTCCTTTCTTTCCCAGTTAATATATATATGTTGATATGGGATGGGTTCACGTCTTAATGTTGAATAACTGAAAGAGAAGAATATAAACAAATTAGAGCCTAGCACCAAGGGCCTTAGGACGTGGGGGTTAGTATTGTGTTGGAGCCCAAAATTTTATGCTGATATGGGATGGGATCAGCCTTAATATTGAATAAATGGAATAGAAGAATTTGAAAGAAATAGAGCCTAGCACTGACAGACTTAGGAGGTGGGGGTTGGGATTGTGTTAGAGCCCAAAATTTCCAGCCTCTTCACACTAGTGTTAGCTAAGAGGATAAGCTCTGATGATATAAGGGGAAGACATCAACAATGGGTTTACCTCATACATTTCAAGGTTTCGGTTTTAGTTTGAAGCTAACACATATAGTCCTTCATTGCATGATAAGAATTGGTCTCCCTTAGGGAAAGTTGCCAGTTCGAGATGAGGATTCAACCAAGAATCTCTGTCTCAGGGACAAATTGCTCTTGATATATGAGAGAACTCAAAGCAAGAATTGAATATTAAAGGTCTCGAAATTGCAAGTGCAATGAAGTATATCGTATGAAACACTTTGAGGCATGCCTTTTTTCAATGACAAATGGGTGCCTTATCCCTTGAGGGGCTGTCTAATATCATTATTCCCGTGGTTCCGTTGGTTGTTCTCGCTGCAAGAACGGGTGTATGGCGTTAAATTTAGGGATGGGAAAAATAGAGTAAGTTGGGTGCTACTATTGACCTTCACATGACCGATAAGTTTTTTAACGACAAGGGAGGTAACAATGATCTTGTGAGAAAGTTCAAGGAGCAGGCTTACTTCGAAGCAAGGCTTTATAGCTACAGATAGAGACTATAATATGAGATAAACCCACAATTGTGATGTATAAGCTCAATGTTGCTAGAGGGAACCATAGAAGGCGTGGGACACAAATGCTTGGGGTTTATAATCATTACACATAAGTAGGATTGATGTTTGAAATGGGCCTCCAACATTCCACGCTAGAGGTCTAATAGATATGAGGCTTACCCAAAGGCTTACTCGTGTGGATAAACCATAGATCAAAAATCAATCGAAGATGCAAAATTTTGGTCAATTTTTTGATTTTTCCGATCCGACATCATAATGAACAATCAAACTTCAAAATTTTAAAAAACCATGGAATGGGACATCATCTCGCGAAAATTTCACACCTAGGTGCAAAAATTTGCAAAGTAGGGGAAATTTGACAGCAAAAAGCCTAATTTTGGCAGTAATTTTGTGAAATGGCATATAACCACAACTTGAATTTTGAGAAATGTTGTTCGTAAGGGTGCTACTACATCTTGGATATTTTGGCAATTTTCTTTGAATATCTTGATTCCAAAGGCTATTTTTCTTGATTCTAAGGTGTATTTCCCACTATCCCTAGCCCATATACACCTCCTCCTATTCCTAGACTATTCTATGGAGATCTAGAACTACTCCAAATATAATAAAGTTCTAAGTGTTAGATCTTTTGAAAATCACATGATCTACAAGCAAAACTTAAATGCTTAATACTTGTTAGTTATTAATTATTACTTATTAGTTACTACTTCATAGAATTAATGTGCAATTTCGATGCCATATCCGATGGCCCAAAAAAAAGAAATATACTAAAATTTCGATGGAAGTTTTGATATTATGGCCTTGATGACTCCCAACGCCAAAATGAGCGAATGAAATCATGAAAGCTTACCAGGACGATCTACATGATAAGATCTACTCAAATATGTAATAATATTTCTTATTGGATATGTGGGGGGGGGGTCTCCCATATTTGTAATTCTATTTCGGCAGAATTTTGATGACAATTTAGACGGTAAAATGAAGAAATTAAGTTATGAAATTTTGCAAACACAATGTTTGGACATTAACACATTAGATTACATAGAAAATTATATGTTGAGAGGTCTTGTTGGGATCCATGTCTTGATCTGAGTGCCCAAATGAACATAACCGTCTAGTTCGTTACACTGTTAGTAACTTAAAATCCCACAAGCTATATCTCAGAATTTAAAACTTACAGTTCCAAGTTAGAAACTTACAAATTACAACCTGTATAAGTCTAGTGTTGCCATTTAATTAGGTTACATGGGATATTATGCATAGATATAAGGTATACATTGACTGAATATTAAGCCATTTTATGTATAAATATGAAATTTATGTGTAATAATTTTAAGTCTATTATAGATCTACATACTTAATACCATGCATAGATCTAAAATTTTTGTTTATAGCTCATGTGATTTTAAAAAGATATAGCACTTAGAAGTTACAACTTTGTTATGTTTGGAGTATTTCTTTAGATCTTAATAGAAGAGTGCGGGAATAGAAGAAGGTGTAGATGGGCTAGAAATAGGGGAAACATACCTTCAAATTTAGAAATATAGCCTTTGGAAGTAGGAGATTCAAAGGAAATTGCCAAAATACCCAAAATGTAGTTGTAGGCCTAGGAATACATTTCTCAAAATTCAAGTTGTGTTTCTACACCATTTCGCGAAAAAACCAAAAGTGGGCTTTTTGCAATGAAATTTGCCACAATTTAGTGAAATTTCGCACCTAGGGGTGAAATTTTTGCAAAATTACATCTCAATTCCTGTGTTTGATGTGTTTCGATGTTTAATTGGAAAAAAATCTGAAACTTTGACTGAAATTTATTCGGTCAAAGTTTTGTTCATTTACTAGTTAATACTAAACAATACTCACTAATCACTTAACTAAATTAGTAGTTGCTAGTTAGTAACATATGCTATACAAGTTGTAATTTCTAATTTGTAACTCCCCAACTGGCGATATATGGTGATCAAATCACAAATACCTATATCTTTAGCTCGTTGAATCTCATGCCCACAGAGTGCAGAGAACTCCTTTTTGAAGATAGGCGGGGTAAGACATACATGACACACTTAAAGAAAAGATATAGAGAGCTTTTTTTGGGTTTTTTGGGTTCATTCTTGGGTTTTTGGGGATACAGATAGGCTGAGACAATGTTTTCTTGGCTTTTGGGGTTATGATTCGCGAGGGGGATACTTGTAGTGGATCGTTCACCTTCGTTGCCCGGAGAGAACCAATATGAATAAGATTTCCTCACTTTATTTTTAAAAAAACTCCCCAACTGTAAGTTTCAAGTATTAATTTCTAAGTTGTAACTTGTGGGTTGTTAGTTTGCAATAGTCAAATAAACTTTATAGTTCTATTCATTCGTACACTCACTCATCAAGACTTGGATCCCATCCGACCTCTCAACATTTAAATTTATTATATATTCTAATGTGTTTGTCTAAAATTGTGTTTCCATAATTTCATAATTTAATTTCTTCATTTCACTATTGAAATGACTGTCAACTTCCTCCACTTACAGATGTGGGAGAACTCTCCCTACATGGCTAATATGAAATATTATTGTCTATTTAAGTTTATCGTGGTGTTTAGATCGTCCTGATAAATTTTCATGATTTAATACGCTCATTTTGACATTAAAATTGCTAGGGTCGTAAGTATCAAAATTTTGGTCGAAATTTGCATAAGTTTTCAATTTTGGCCATTGGATATGATGTCAAAATCAGACATTTTGTTCTATAGGATAAACTTGTGCACTCTATATGATAATAGACTAGAGTTTGCTAAGGCAGACTCAGATACACCATCATTGTTATGGTGAGAGTTGCATTTGATACACCATGGGGGTTGGGAGGCAAATCTTAAGGAGGTTATAAAATGGTAAATGTTTTTTTGATGTGTAGAACAAAATATAATGGACTCTCTTTTATAGGATAAGAGAGTAAGCCAACAGACATAGTTAGATAATATGGGATAAAAGAAAAAGGCTAAAGACAAGATAAGTCTAATGCCTATAATAAAAGAAATAACATAACATAACACAATAAAACACATATACTAATACTTCCCCTCAAGATGGAGCATAGATATCAATCATGCCTAGTTTGTCAACCACGGTAGTGAATCTGGCCTTGGGAAGAAGTTTCGTGAAGATGTCGGCATTTTGATCAGAAGTGTGAGTATATGGAGTAGAGATATTGCCAGACAAGACAACCTCTCTAACGTAATGGCAATCCACCTCTATATGTTTAGTCCGCTCATGAAAGGTTGGATTGCTGGCAATGAATATAACAACCTTATTGTCACAATGCATAGGAATAGGATTCTGATCAGAAATGTCATAATCTTTCAGAAGACCACAGACCCATAACGGTTCACAGGCAGTATGAGCCATAGCTCTATACTCAACTTCAACACTAGAGTGGGCGACTACAGTTTGTTTCTTGCTGCACCAGGTAATAAGATCACCTCCCATAAAGGTATAGTAACTAGATGTAGATTTTTGGTCTATCCTGCTGCCTACATAATCTGAATCAGAGTACCTTGTGATTTTACAGTGCCCATGATTTCTGTAGAACCTGGGGAATTTTCCAGATACTTTAAAATATGACCCACAAAATCCTAGTGGCACTGTCTGGGTTTATCCAAATATCTACTGACTAAGCCTACTGTAGAAGTAAAATCAACCCTTGTCACTGTCAAATATATAAGTTTACCAACCAATCTGCGATATTGTTGGTTGTCTGGGTATGGAGAAGTATCATCATCCCATTTTGCATTAAGATCCAAGGGAGTAGTAGTGGGTTTTGCTCCAAGCATTCCAGTTTTCGACAAAAAACCTGAAATATATTTCCTCTGAGATAAGCAAATACCCGAGGAAGAGCGAGAGACTTCGAAGCCATAAAATATCTTAATTTTCCAGATCTGTAGTGACAAAGTGTTTTTCCGGATACTCTTTAGTAGCATGGATGCCTGCTTGATCACTCCCAGATAAAATTATATCATCAACATAAACAATCACAATGATAAGTCTAGATTAAGTTTTCTTAAAGAACACTTAGTGATCAGAATGAGAGCAGTAGAAACCGAATTTCTGAAGAATACTACTTAGTTTGTCAAATCAGGCACGGGGACTCTGTTTCAGCCCATATATCGCTTTGCGCAACCTGCACACTTTGGAGCACCCCCCTTGAGTAACAGATCCAAGTGATTGCTCCATGTATACCTCACGATGCAAATCACCATATAAAAAGGCATTTTTAACATCTAATCGAAACAGAGGCCAATCACAATTTACAACCTCATATATAAGAACACGAACAGATCAGACGTGCAACATGAGAGAAAGTCTCAAAGTGATCTACTGCATACGTTTCAGTGTAGCCTTTTGCAACTAGGCGAGCTTTCAATCGTTCAATTGTGCCATCAGGTTGATAGTTTATAGTAAAGACCCAACGACACTTGACGGGCGAGCAATCAACATGGGCATCAACTAAGTCCTACATATGCCGATCAGTAAGGGCCTGCATTTCAGTTTCCATAGCCTGGCGCCACGCATGACGATGTAAGGTCTGAGAAGCATTCTTAGGAATATATATAACAGATAAAGCAGAGGTAAAAATTAGCAAAATTCACACCCAGGTTAGCTGTTGAACAAAAATTGCCAATAGGATGCTGAGTTCAAGACCTGGTCCCTTTTCATAGACTAATAGGAACATCCAAATCAGAAAATACTTGAGGTGGAGGTGGATCTGCTGACGAGGATTGAGGGATTGGAGATGGAGGGGCCATGGAGGGAGTTGCAGTTCTCGGGCGTCATTGATACACTTTCAGAGGCGGGGATGGGGCCACAACCGGAGTAGGCAGGTCGGTGTCAACTGTCACATGTAGAGGTGTATCAATTAACAGATCAGATGTCAACGTAGAACCTGCTGTAGAGTAGTATGGCATATGCTCAAAGAAGATCACATCAACACTAACAAACCATTTCTTCGTAGAAGGATCATAGCACTTGTAACCTTTTTGAGTCTGAGAGTAGCCTAAGAACACACATTTGGTAGACCGTGGGTCAAGCTTAGTCAAACCAGGACGAAGGTTTTTGACAAAGTGCTGCCTAAGTGGGGTATCGGGGTATAATATTTGATAAGATACTTGATTGTCAAGGACAAAAGAGGGCATGTGATTAATCATGTAACATGCAGTAGAGATAGCTTTAGGCTAAAGGTTTGGGGTACATGATAATGAAAAAGAAGGGTGTAGACGACTTCTAGGAGATGCCGATTTTTGCGCTCTGCAACCCCGTTCTGGTGCGAAGTGTATGAATATGAAGTTTGATGAATAGTACCCATCTTGCGGAAAAACTGAGAGACGATTGCAAAAATTCTAGAGCATTATAAGTGCAAAAAAATTTGATAGGTTTGTCAAACTGGGTACGAATCTCAGCAAAAAAGGTGACAATGTCTAGCATATGGGAATGATCTTTTAATAAAAACAACCATGTAGTTCTAGAAAAGTCATCAATAAAGCTCATAAAGTACTGAAAGTCAGAAATACTTGGAACAAAATAGGGACCCCAAACATCAACATGCACAATATCAAAAGGTTGCTTGGACCCAATACAAATTTTCTTAGAAAAGGTAGTATGAGTTTGTTTGCCCAATTGGCAAGTTTCACAATGAAAAACTGAATTTGAAATAGCAGGAATTAAATGCTTCAATTTAGTAGCAGATGGATGCCCCAGTCTATAATGCCATTGGAGGCCGGTGATGAGCACAATTGTCTTTGGTGTCTGGTCCCTCTTGGCTCAAACCAGTCCTCATCCTCGTGCGCAAATCCTAAAAAACAACACTGTCCGGGTCAAAAGTAATGGAGCACTGCAGGCTCTTCACAATTCTACTAATAGATAACATTTTCAAAGGAAATTTTGGAACATAAAGAGCTGAACACAATAACAAATCACCAAGAGTGCAGATATTCCCGATGCCAAAAACATGTGTCTGTGAACGATCAACAAGTGTAACAGGTGGAATAGAAGAAGTTTTATGAAGTTCAAAAAACAAAGCAGAATTGCCAAATATATGAGAGGTGGTGCCAGAATCAATCACCCATTTATTTTTACCATAACGTGCAGAGAATGCAAGAAGAGGTGGATGCCAGAATCAACCTCATATGGAAGATCGGTTGGTAATCTGATCTATTAAACTATTACTAGAGCTGATATCTCTTCCGCAGTAGGATTTCTGAGTAGATATCTGAACATACCTCGACAATGCCATTGGAATGCTGTCTGTCATATCTCAAGTACTTAAAAAGTTCTCCTTGGAAAGGTCTACTATATAGGCTGCATGGGCATTGCAAACTTACTGGTTACTCCAATTCTGACCATGCATGCAACATATTGACTGCAAATCTATCTTCGATTGCACATTTGTGGGAGGAAATCTAATAACATGGCCCAGTAAAAAACAAACAATTGTTGCCTTTTTAAGTGCTAAAGTTGAGTATAGAGCCATGGCTTATACTACATGTCAATTACTTGTGGGTGCATGGACTCCTGAAGGTGTTCAACATTTGTGATCCTGAAATTATTCCTATGTATTGTGATAATAAAGCATCCATCTTCCTTGGGAGTAATCCCACCTTTCATGAGTGCACCAAACACATAAAAGTGCATTGTCACTTTATTTAGGAAGCCATTATGTCTGTACGTATATCTACTCCTTATATTCAGACTAAAGAATAGATTGCTATATCTTCACAAAGCCTCTTCCAAAACACATATTTGCTACAATGGTGGACATGCTGAGCATGCGGGACATGTATGCTCCATCTTGAGGAGAATTGCTAATATCTATGTTCGATTTTATTTTTTTCTTGTTATTTTTTCTCTTTTTAGTTTTACCCCATATTTCTCAGATCTAATTTTCTTCTCCCCTCTTGTGCTATAAAAGAATGGGTATTGTATTTATTTATATTACAGATTAAGGAGAATTGTTCTTAACACTTTCCAAATAGCAATTTCAGTTGTTGATGCAATCCTGAATATCCTCCAATTAAATGCTCCTTTAACCTCTTGATGCTTCCATTGTGGATGTAACTGCATACTAGACATCCAATCTTGTACATGTCATTTGGATAAGGCCAAAATGATTTTTTCCACCCAGGGTCTTTGGGTCATGCCCTCAATGTTGGGTCATTCATCGCATCTACAAAACGAGGGTCAATCCCCTTGACGTTTTTGAGTTTGAGGGGTGGAAGTAGGAGCATCACCAACCGAATTCAAGCCATTATATATTGCTCTACAAAAAATAGAACCTCTAGAAGTCGACAACGAGATTGCTTATCATTGGATGATTAAACAGAGTACAAGGGCTCTCTTTTATAAGACAAGAGAGTACACATGGTATAGAGATAACCCATGTGGGATAAAGAGTACACAATAGAAAAAGAGAAAAAGCATAAAGCAAAATACACTAAGTATAGAAAAGCAGTAAAGTGTATATACTAATACTCCCCCTCAAGCTGGAGCGTAAATGTCAATCATGCCCAGCTTGGATGTCATAGTAGCAAATCTCGTCTTTGGAAGAATCTTTGTGAAGATGTCAGCCACCTGATCAGAAGTATGGATGTAGGGAGTGGATATTTGACCGGATAATACAGCTTCGCGAACAAAATGGCAGTCCACCTCAATGTGTTTAGTTCGCTCATGAAAAGTGGGATTGCTGGCGATAAATGTAGCAACTTTGTTATCACAATACATCGGAATAGGAGAGGAGTCAGAAATACCAAAATCCTTCAGTAGGCTTCGAATCCAGAAAAGCTCACAAGTAGTATGCGCCATGGCGCAATATTCAGCTTCAGCACTTGAGCGAGCAACCACAGTCTGTTTCTTGCTTCGCCAAGTAATAAGGTTTCCTCACACAAATGTACAGTAGCCAGAAGTAGAGCGTCGGTCGAGCTTGCTCCCAACATAGTCAGAATCAGAATAACCAAGGAGTTTACAATGACCATGTTTCTTATATAGCAGGCCTTTCCCAGGAGAGCTCTTCAAATATTTAAGAATGTGGCAAACAGAGTCCCAGTGACATTGCCAGGGTTTATCCAAGTATCTACTAACAAGCCCGACAACAGAAGTAATATCAGCTCGTGTGACGGTTAGATAAATAAGCTTACCAACCATGCGTCGGTACTGATGATGGTCAGGATAGGTAGGAGAGTTCCCATCATCCCAGTCAGTATTTGGATCCAGAGGTGTGCTAGCAGGCTTAGCACCTAGAAGTCCAGTTTCAGAAAGCAGATCCAGAACATATTTGCGTTGAGACAAACAAAGACCAGAAGAGGACCGAGAAACTTCAATCCCAAGAAAGTACCGCAGAGAGCCAAGATCTTTGGTAACAAAGAGTTTCTCCAAATAGCACTTGGTAGCCTGAATGCCTGCATGATCACTCCCTGAGAGAATGATATCATCAACATATACAATAAGGATAACAATGCCAGCAGTAGTATTTTTGACAAAAACAAAGTGATCTGACTGGGATCGTCTAAAAGAGAATTTCTGAAGAATAGTACTCAATTTATCAAACCAAGCACAGGGACTCTGTTTTAAACCATAAATCGCCTTCCTCAGCCTACAGACTTTAGAGGACTCCCCCTGAAGCACAAATCCCGGGGGTTGTTCCATGTAGACCTCCTCATATAGATCCCCATACAGAAAAGCATTCTTCACATCAAGTTGATACAAGGGCCAATCAGAATTAATAGCAACAGAAATAAGAGTCCGTACAGAGTTCAGCCGAGCCACAGGAGAGAAAGTCTCAAAATAATCGACCCCGTAAGTTTGTGTATAGCCTTTAGCAACGAGTCTTGCCTTTAGCCGTTCAACCGTGCCATCCGGTTGATATTTGACAGGAAACACCCAGTGACAACCAACGGGGGAACAATCTGCAGGAGGATCAACTAGTTGCCATGTGTTGCGTTCAGTAAGAGCCTACATTTCAGCTTCCATAGCTTGACGCCAAGCATGATGTTTAAGAGCCTGAGAAGCATTTTTAGGAATAGATATAGCAGAAAGAGCAGCAGTAAGTCGCAAAATTAGTCCCCAGATGATCAATAGTACATAAATTTCCAATAGGATGTTTAGTGCAAGTTCTAGTTCCTTTCCTCAAGCTGATAGGAACATCAAGATCAGAGAATACCTGCGGTGGTGTTTGATCGGGCACGGAGGATGAAGACGTTGGAGGGGCCATAGAGGGAGTTGCTGTCTTCTGTCTTCTTTGATATACTTTTAGAGGCGGTTTTTCAGTAGGAGAAGTAGCATCAACAATATCAGTAATATCAGCGGTATCATCCATGACAGGTAAAGGTGTATCTAGTAATAAATCCGATGTAAGAGTCGACCCGGCAGAAGAGTAAAAGGACATGTGCTCAAAGAAAACAACATCAATAGATACAAACCATTTCTTTGACACGGGATCATAGCAACGGTACCCTTTCTGAGTGCTCGAGTACCCTAGGAAGACACACTTAGTCGCTCTGGGATCAAGTTTGGTGAGATCGGGACGAAGACTTTTGACAAAGCAGGTGCTCCCAAAGATACGAAGAGGCACAGTAAAAAGGGGCGCATCCGGAAACAAAATCTGATATGGAACTTGATTTCCAAGCACAGAAGAGGGCATTCGATTAATTAGGTAACAAGCAGTAGAGATAGCCTCAGGCCAAAAACACTGGGAAACATGATAATGAAAAAGTAAAGTGCGGGCAACTTCAAGAAGATGGCAATTTTTGCGTTCAACGACTCCATTTTGTTGTGGTGTGTAAGCACAAGAAGTTTGGTGTATGGTGCCTTATTTTCGACAAAAGTTGCTGACAGAGGCTTGCACAAATTCTAAGGCATTATCAGTGCGAAAAATTTTAATGGGTTTAGCAAACTGGGTCCGAATCTCAGCAAAGTAAGCCGTGATACTGTCAAGAATGGTAGACCTGTCTTAAGGCAAAAACAACCAGGTGGTTCTAGAAAAATCATCAATAAAACTCAAGAAATATCTAAATCCAGAAGTACTCGGCATAGAACAGGGTCCCCAAACATCAGCATGAATAATCTCAAATGGCTGTTTAGAACTAATACATGATTTTTTTTTGAAAAAGATGCTCGGGTCTGTTTGCCCAGTTGGCAAGTCTCACAATGAAAAATAGAGTCTAATACATCAGGTAATAATTGTTTCAGCTTTGCTGCAGAAGGATGTCCTAAGCGATAGTGCCACTGGATGCCTGTCACAGAAGATGTCAAGTATGCTGCGGTCTTCGGAATGTCCAGGTAGTATAGCCCGTCTGGGTCCCTCATGGCCTGAACCAATCGTCGTCCTCGTGCGAAGATCCTGAAAAATAACTCCATCTGGGTCAAACGTAATCTAGCAACGAAGGCTCTTCACAATTCTATTTATAGATAGGAAATTAATAGGAAACTTAGGAACATAAAGTGTAGACCGCAGAGGCAGGCAACTAGTAGTACAAATATCATCAATCCCAGTAACAGGCGTCTTAGAGCCATCAACCAGTGTAACAGGATGTATAATAGAAGTATTGTGCAGTTTAGAAAATAAAGCAGGATTTTCAGAAATATGAGATGTCGCACCAGAATCAATCACCCATGAGTTTTACCAGACTGTGTCAGGAGGGCGGTGCTACCATCAGTAGAAGCTTCAGCAGAGGAAGCAAGACAAGCCTGGAGAAGCTTTTCGAATTCAGACCGTATCCAGTCAGCAGAGGGCGGAGCAGAGGTAGTAGCAGTCTCAGTCTGATCCGTCGTGGCCTGATTCGCCCAGGCTGGCTTGCCAATGCTTGATCCAACAACGATCTTCATTATGGTTTGTCCGCTTGCAGAAAGTACAGTAACGAGGCTCAGTAGAGTCAGCGCCAGAGTATGAGCCACGTCCAGGTGCAATACAACTTCCGCGTCCACGGCCTCGACCACGACCACGACCACGACCACGACCACGACCACGACCACGACCACGACCACGACCACAGAAGGAATCTCTAGTGCGAACAGCGAGGGCTGCTCCATCAGAAGTATCAGAAAGGTGTTGCGAAACTGATGGCAGACGCTGAACCCTTTTAAGAACATCCCGAAGGGTAGGCAGAGGATCACTGGATAGGATTTGTTCCACAACTCCAGCGAAGGAAGACGGCAAACCAGCGAGGAACTAAACAAGCATAAGTTCGTTCCGTTGACGCTGAACTTCAATGATGTCGGCAGAAAGCGGATGATACACTTGAAATTCATCCCAGAGAGCACAGCAGGTGGTGTAGTAGTCCTCAATAGAATCAGTGGCAGAAAATTCCTGTTTGGCAAGTTGCTTGAAGATCTCAAAAACCTTCTTAGGATTTTGCTGATGAGAGTATACATGAGAGAGCTGCTCCCACATTTCCTTTGCAGTCTGGAGGCGAAGTGACTGGCTGATCTTGGGCTCGACGCTGTTGACCATCCATGTCATAACGCTGTAGTCTTCCTTGGACCAAAGATCGTAGGCCTGCTTAGTCTTTTCATCAACATCAGTAGCGGGGACCGCCGGTCCTTTGGTAGTCAGATGAGAATAGCGCCCTTGTGCTTTAACATATAGCTCGAAGAAAGCCGCTCAGAGGTGATAGTTGGAGTTATCCAACTTCACAGTAGTGACACACAAGTTGCGTGGAAGGTCAGGTGTCGCCATTGGAAGGGGCAGAAGCACGGGCGCAGAGAGCAGCAGAAGTGAGCAGCAGCAGAAAGCAGCAGAAGTCCAACGCATGGACTAGTAGTAGCAGATAGAAGATCCACGCATGGATCTTAGAAAACCCACGTAGGGCAGTAGATAGAGATAAAAAAAACCTACGCCAACATGGAGGATCAGTCACTCCACCATGAGGCGCAGGCAGAAAGAGAGAGAAACTCCGATTACGCCGTCAACGTGCCAGAACTGGAAAACGCTGGGGCTGTCCGGAGATTTCAGAAATAGAAACGGAGCTAGATGGAAGGGCCTGTGATAGATTAGGCCACAAAAGCGGGTGTAGCTAGGAGATAGGAGGTTGGTGGAGAGATTGGAGGGGTGGACGACGGTACTGTAGCGGCGGCGGAAAAAAAAGAGGGGGGGGCGGCGGCGGCTAGGGTTGGTGGAGAAGATGGCGACTAGGGTTGGGGTGAGAGAGGGATTAGATTTAAGGTGGATCGGCCCGCTCTGATACCATCTAAAAGTCGGCAGCGAGATTGCTTATTATTGGATGATTAAACAGAGTACAGGGGGCTCTCTTTTATAAGACAAGAGAGTACACATGGTATAGAGATAACCCATGTAGGATAAAGAGTACACAATAGAAAAAGAGAAAAAGCATAAAGAAAAATACACCAAGTATAGAAAAGCAGTAAAGTGTATATACTAATAGAACCAAAAAAAAATATATTCGTCAACAATGAAGTTCCTCTTGTGCAACAATTAAACATTCACATAGCTATACTGAAATCAGTATTGAATTTAGAGGAAAAATGGGGGAGAAATAATCGAAGAGCTAAAGTACATTTTAAATATAAAGACCAGGCAAAATTTAGCAAGGCAAGAAAACTTCTCGGGTAGCATAACACAACAAGTTGCACATTATAGAGTGAGTTACTCACATTATGACAAGCTTAAAGCTATAGAAATGAAGAGGAATTGAGAGAATGGTAGGAGATAATCAATCATAGTTGCACAAAGAAGAGCCCATGAAGGATGAAGAAATAGAGGTAAAGAAACAAGGATGCCATAATTCAGTCAATATAGAAAACAAAAAGATAAAAGAAGAAAAAAGAGCCCTGTTGTTAGTAGCTACAACACGCAGTTGTATATGGGAGAGGGAAAAAACAAAGGAGAAGGATAAGGTGAAGAAAAATCGTAAGGAAGAATCGAGAGACAATCAATGACAAAAGGGGAAAGAAGTTTTGGGAGAGGAACTCATAAGAAAACTAATCACGAAGCCGACAATTGTGTTGTCGCGATCCTCCTCAAGGTCCGCAAGGAGGAAGCTAGGAGCCCACTTCATCGCAACAAGGGAATTGGTAGGTTGACCTTCTCCTTCCTTCGGGCTGTCGCGATTACTAGCTAGGGTAGTGTCATCGTTGAGGGGAATGGAAGTTGCAAATGAAAGTCAGGTGGACCGGGGTCCTTCAAGAGAGGGCTCATGAGTTCGGGGGTGGGGGAGGATGGAGACATGTGTCTATTTTTTGGCTTTTAGTCGGATCCTAATTGGATCCCGACCCAATTATAGTGGTCCAACGAGCACGCTTAAGGCGCTAAAGCGAGCGCTTAGTCGCCAAGGTGACCGAGGCGTGCGTCACATAATGCCTAAAATTTCACATAATGCCTAAAATTAAGCGCTCTCCCACAACGAGACTCCCTAAAACCTTTCCTTCTAGGTGGCCCCTTAGGCACACACCTTGACTAGTACGAGCGATATCACCCATTATTAACAAGTGATGACCTCATCACAAAGCACAATAATGACTTACAAATTAAGTGAAACTCAAAATCACATCAAATTTCAATAAGAAACATGGGTTAACAAAGTACTATAATTATCAGAAATTACAATCTAAGACCATGGCTATCAAATAAGGATGACTAAGTTTGAGGAGGATTAATTAGTACTCTTCTTGGAGTAATTTACAAAATGACATTATAGTAGAGACGTTCTGGGAGTTACAATTTGTGTCAAACATAGAGTAGTTACAGTAGTACTATACTTGTAACAAGACAATTATAATGTTTGATTGTTCTTTCTCTAAAGCTAAGAAGCACGGACACGAACACAGACTCAGACACGGACACGGACACGGGACATGGCAATTTTTAGAAATATAGGACACGGACACGACGTTGGACACGGCAATATATATACATATATACATGCATATGTTTACATAAATATCTACAGTTAAAGACATACATATGTATATAATTTATTTGTAAACACAACCAACTCCGTAATTCTTAACAACAAGCAGAAACAACAATCATTGTGATATCCACTTTATATTCACATTTGTATTCAAAACCACTATTTTGATGCTATAAAATTTAGCATACAAAATGATATATTAAAATCAAGAGGAAGAAGAGGGAAGGAGTTCCTAGAAAGGGAAGGAAGTTGCTTTCAGTGGCTGCTCTAGGTGTTGGCAGCTCCTGCCGCAAATGGCTCACAAAAGGCTGTTGCTTATGGTGGCTTTAGCTCCTAGAGGTTGCTGATGCAAAGGCTGCTAGTAGCAGCTCCATCTCTTTATGGTGGCTGCTTGTAGCAACTTCAGGACCTAGCTGCTACTTGCAGCAACTGCTGCTAGAAGCAGTTTCATATGTTCTTTATGGGAACAACAATAATTAGAGGGTGAGGCTTGTTGGTCACCTCTCGAGGGAAGGGACGAAGGTTTTGGTGAGGAGTTGGGGTTTGGTTGAGGAGTCTATGGGGTTGGATCGTATTTTCTCTTTTCTTTTTAGTTAGATCTTATGTGGGTTGGGCTGGCTGTGTCCACTAAGCGTCCTAGATGTGTCCACGCCGTGTCCAGCTTGCAAATAAAAAAAAATAAAACTGGACATGTTGGAGGAGTGTCCGCCGCGTGTCCACGTGTGTCCAAGGCGTGTCCGAGTTGGACACGTGTCGGACACGGACACGGCAGCCTCCGGGAAGTGTCCGTGCTTCCTAGCTCTAAAGTAATCTTGGATGAATCTTCTAAAGATCTGGATATTGCTCTTACCCCTCTGAGTATTCTGGATCTGGCTAAATTATCTAGTAAATGCGATCACATTATTGCTTTAGCTCTCATGATTGGTGTTAAAGAGTATATATTAGCCTATTTAGTTAATATGTTAATTAGTTAGTGGGCCTTTAGTGTCTCGTCCCATTTTGATTACTTGGGACACAAGTCTCAGGGCTTCTCCCTTGCTCCTATATATAGGACATGACTGCACCTCTTTTATTAATCGAATCAGTTTAATACAATATTCTTTCACATGGTATTAGAGTACGTTTGCTCCTAGGGAACCCTAACCTAGCCACCGTCCTTGCTCCCTCTCCTCTCTGGCGCACACGCAACCCTAGCCGTCACCTCTCTCTCCGAGAGAGAGCAACAAAGGGGGCGCCTTCGCCTACGAGCGGCCGCTGCCATTGCCATGGCTTAGGCCGGCTGCCCGCCAGGCATATTCCGGCCTCCATGGCTCATCCTCCTCTTTCTTAAAAGATCCAATCTTCTTTATATTCGTTGGAAATCTCCTTCCCGGTGCTATAATTTTTAGCCATCGCGCTCCCCTCTCCGCCACACCAGTCCCTTGCTACCACGCCATCATCGGTCAACAATAACCACTGTCGGCCACCTGCATCATGCTGCCGTTGGTAACAGTAGCAACAACCGCCGCCGCGTCTGTCCAACTCCTCCGCCGATCAACAACCACTGCCACCGGTATCTAACGCAAAGCAGCCACCACAGCCGACAAATAGCACAACCGCCGCATCCCTCGCTACTGCCACTGTCTCTATCCGGCCGGCTATTAGCGCCACCACCAACAGCAGCAAGCTACCATCGCTGCTGATCCCAGGAGCAGTAGCCGCCACTGCTGCCATCATATCCGCCCACCCGACTTCATCTTCACTATGTTGCCACTATCTCTACGCCGCTGTCTTTCGTGCCCATCTGCTGCAGAGTTGTTGCCTCATTTTCTAGCAACCGTATCCCCAGCCGACGATCGCACTCTTCATCGCCATCATCCAGGCTCCTAGGTCGTTGTTCCACGTTGTTGCCTGCTGCTATTTATCTCGCCATCACCACCCATTATCTCTGTCTATTGTTACCGCCTTGCTTCTGCTTAGAGAGATGCTCCATTACCCCTAATTGTTCCATCTTCTCCCAAGTTGCTGACGTCCTCCAATGCTTATGATATTCAGATCCTTACTTAGATCTATCTTTGGCTAATCAAATCCAATTTTAAGCCTAATCGGATTTTTCGCGGGGCTCCGCCCTCGCACCCCTGATTTTGTAGCCCTAACAGGTCAAACAAATCCCCGTTTCGGGTCGGGATTAGATCAATTTAATTTTCTACCCAGATCTTACATTGACCTGTTTAGCATATGTTCTTCGGTTATCGGTTTCATTCTCCACATATTACACATCTCATATAAAAAATTCCTCTCAAATCCACCAATTCCTTTCCCACCCACCCATCATGTGTGCATCCCTTCTTTCCACGTGTGGGGGGTCATATATCCATTTCTCCACACCAAACACTCACTCTCGTCATATTTGGTGTGCTGGGGAGGGGGGATAGAGAGGAGAGGAAGAGATGAGAAAAGAGACAGTGTGTGAGAGAATATGTATCAGAGAGAGAGTATGAGAAGAGATGATACTATGGAGCGTCTTATTGTTCAACATTTTTGTTCTCCACTTCTTGACAACATTGAAGGATCTCCACTGCAGCGTTGACACCGAGCTTCTCGCGTTTGTACCATATTATGTACGTCAGGACAAGAGTTTGCTACGCATATTTCAGCCCTTTTGGTTCGTCTTCCTTCGGTGTTAATGGTGGTTCATTTGATCACTCTTGCTGCATTCTTGAGAGACATATGGGTGCTTTTTCAGACTTCTCAGAAGCTCAGAAATTTCAAGCTTGCCAAGTTTACATCTGCAAAGTTGATAGTCCATCCGTATTTATCTTCACCGGGCTGCTTCATCACGTCTTCTCTGAGTTGCATCTGCTGTATTAGCATCGCCTTCCGCTGATCTTCTTGAGACTTTCCTTAATGGATGATATCTCCTTTCCTGTCAAGCCCCCAAGGTTCACGCGACAAAGTTATGGTACCTGCATCGTATCACCAACATATCGTCCGTTCGTGTTCATGCCACGTGATGCACGTCTTCCCAGACAAGGTTCCGCTACTGCTACATCGACACTGTGTATCAACGTTCGTGCCTTGTTAAGTACGTATTCCAATGAAGTTGCCGTAGTCGTGGTATTGATGATCGTCTGCTCCAAGTGGCGAATTACTGCTGCAGTATTCAGGTTCCATTTCAGATGTTCTTCATTCTAGATACACTCCAAAAGACCTTCATCAGTGCTCGAGGATCTCCGGCCTGCAGAATATAATTTCAAAGAAAAGAGACGCCATCGTATGATTTGGGGGGAGTTTTGTTTAAGGGGGAGTATCAATCTTTTGTTTGGGGAGTGATATTTATCTTTTATCATTTTTATCTTTTCTTTTATCGAGTCATGTAACTCCAAGCCTGGACATGTGTTTCACCCATGATCCAGCTTGAGGGGGAGTGTTAAAGAGTATATATCAACCTATTTAGTTAATAGGTTAATTAGTTAGTGAGCCTTTAGTGTCTCGGCCCATTTAGATTACTTGGGACACAAGTCTCAGGGTTTCTCCTTTGCTCCTATATATAGAATAAGGCTGTGCCTCTTTTATTAATCAAATCAGTTCAATACAATATTCTTTCACAATTGGCATATGGAAAGAGAGAAATCACAGAGTTCATGAAGGCATGGAACTGATCAGAAAGTCATTTGGAAAATATATTTTCACTGACATTTCCTGCTTCATATAACCAGTTGAGCTTCTGCCTGGTTGGTGGTTGATGGTTCATAGGGATTCTCTGTTCCGAATCATTGATTCTTCGATCTGTTGATCTAATCTTGTAACCAATGCCTGCTTGTGGGCATTGGATTAAGATCTTGCTTCTATGATTTTTCCCCCTCATTTTGTGATGAGTTTTCCCATGGGTAGATGTTTCTCCCAAAGTTGTATAGATACCCGTTGTAAACCTTTATAGGAAAAAAAAGGAGAGCTTGAGTTACCAAAAAAAACAAGGCAATTATTATTAACCTAATAAATTAAAAAATAGTAAGAATGACAAGTATAAAATGAATAGGGGTTTAGGGGGAGTTACATTGTGTAAGGGGTTGTTACATATGCCTATTAACTAGGACGGAGTCGCATGTCACATAGTCCTGACATAATCTAGCCACTCATACACTACAGTAGATCCATGTGCGGTTTTGCGACAAAGAGGTCGATGCAATAGCTTCCTATTTGACAGAATATTGAAAAGGGTTATTGAGGGTTTATCTTTTGAGCATTTGATGCGACCTCCCATGCCTGACATGAATATTACATCTCTCTTCTTTATTTTTAAAAGATCATGTTAGATGTACGATCCTAGTAGGTTTTCCTTAGTATAGTAGGGGTGTCAAACCTTGTTTTGGTTAGTTCTGAGTTCAACAAGCATTTTCAGTCTATGTAAAACTCTCTAGCCCTGAAATGACCCAAACTTGGGTTTTTTGACAAAGTGCTAGACGTTGAACCAAATCCCATGATGTGTAATTCAGAAGATAACCCAAGAGTCTACAATTTCTGTATTTTTTCCAATAAATATAATGGAAGACAATTTTTTGTATGTTTTTGTCATGATATGATATATCGTGAAAGTTTTAGTTTTTAAATATCTCTAGTTAGTATTAAAATGTTAATAACTCAATAAATGCAATAACACTTTATTAGGCCGCGTTTAATACCAGCTCTATCTCTTTACTCTCACTTTGCATCCTACGCTGGCGTTCTTCTCAGAATGATTAAAGAAAAATTTGAAACCATGATCTACAATGAAAATTTGCCTACCTTTATCATCAAACTAGATGGAGACACCCAAATTTGCCTACCTTTATCCATTTGAATTCTAATTGCACAATTCATAATCTAGAGACACCCAAATTTATCGAGAAGCCTACCAAGGACACCCCTGAGTGGAATCGAGGGAACAATCAAGTCAAGAACTGGTTGTGGAACATCGTGGAGCCTTCAGTCGTTGTCGAGTTCATGTTCCACAAGAATGCTAAAGATCTATGGATGGTTGCTTCTCGTCACTTTTTACGAGAGGACCATTTTTATCTATAAGATTTGGGACAAACTCTTTATGGAACATCAAGGGCGAAATTTCTAGAAGATTACTATAATTCCATGTTGTCACTGTGTTAGTAGTGGACTTCTTTCAACCAATTTCTCTTGATGGACAAACTAAGGAATGTGCTGGCCTCCTTACTAAGAAGTTTCTTAATGAGCTCCATCCTGCCTTTGCTACAGTGCACAATATCATCCTAGCTGGCGTTCTGTTTCCTACACTTGAGGAGGTATATTTCAAGGCCCCAACATCTAATGTGCACTCGAAACTCAATTACATAATCCTCCTAGATCCTCAAAGCACCATGGTTGCTACTATTTGTGGGCACAAATGTTGACATGGTCTGAGATTGAAGTGCACCTTTTGCAACAAGTTCAGTTATCTAGATAAACAATGCTACCAGAAGGCGGTAGCACGGTCAACCATATAGATGTTGGGGCTCAAGTATCATTCACATTGCTTAGACAAGAAACAATGCCTTTAAGGTCAATATCTCCTCCCCAAGTGTGAACCACTTCTGTAGGCATCTTAGAGTACCCAAGCTTTCAGTGAATCCATGGCCATGCATTGTGACATCCTTTGCACATTTGGCCTCCGACGAAGATATTGTGGGGCTCTCCATTATAGCCATCAACTTCCCCTAGATTGTTGATTCTAGGGCCAAACAACATATGATGGGTATAAGAAGCCTCCTTTCCACTCTAGAATCTTGTATTCCACATTTCTATTGTAGAATCTCATATCTACATGATTGGCACATTAGTTGATGGCTCCATTAGACCAATCCAACATTGTGGCAATGTAAATATATTTCACCGAATTTGTGAATTCGATCTCTGGTCCAAAATGTTCTAAAATTTCCTTTTCACTTGATGTCAAATTCCAAACTTGTTGATTCCTCTGAGTGTTAAGTAATTTTGGATTGTAATGGCTTTGTGTTATAGGATTCCAAGAGTTTGAAAACTATTGACTTGAGCTCTAGAGTTGGTGACCGCTACTATATTGATAATGGGCATCAACAATCAACCCTATTATCTTGTTAGCCTATTTGCTCCACCTAGGCTACAAACATCCATCAACCATCTTTTTCCAGTTTAAAAAGTTTCTTATGGTTTTGCCAATAAAGGAAGCACCATAGAATCTTTTTCTCTAAGCAAAACTAGTTTATGTTCCTAAACTTTGATCTCGTTCATAGTGATATTTGTGTTCTGTTTGCACCACAAATTTAATGACTATCCTTATTTTGCCTCCTTTGTCGATAATTTCTTCCAAGTGAGTTAGTTTTACCTGTTAAAAACTTGGGATGAAATGTTTGTTGTGTTTAGATACTCCCTTTAAAAAGATTAAAACCCAATTTAACATTAATATTTAGGCCATCTACAATGATAATGCTCTCGAGTATATTTCCAGATTGGTTTCTAATTTTTGTATTAACAATGCAATGATCCATCAAAGATCTTGTGCCCATACTCCACATCAAATTGTAGTTGTTGAGCATAAGAATCACCACCCCATGGACATTAGTAGGGTTCTTCTCTTTTAAGCCCATATTTCGAGTTTTCAACTTTGCTCTAAGAATGTTCTCATTGGCTATCATCTTATTAACCGTCCAACCATCTTTTGTCCTTCAAGGGAGTGTTCCTTTCTCCCTTGTCTATCCTACGAAAAACCTTCTTTCTCTTTTGATCTTTGAGTGTACTACCCAATGTTTAAATTTCGATTAAATCATCAAAGTTTTGCTCAAAATTTTGGTACAAATGACTATCGGATACCGAAACACAGGTATGTCAGACTTGGTATGGCATTTCAAGAAATTTTGATGGCTTTTTGACCAGATTAAGTTTTGACAAAATTAGGTATGTTTCGATGAAGAAGGCCCAATTTGTCCCCCTTTCGGCGAAACACAACAGAATATGTTTTGCGAAACAAGATACCATATATGCATATTTTACTTTGTGACTCCTTGGGCATTTTAGGGACAATCTAATACATATTTCTTCTCTTACTAGCCTAATTCTACATGTTTCTCCTATTTTTCTAGCTTCCACAAAGATCTAAAAGGAAATATTCGAATTGGTTTGGGATTTGTATCTACGGCTATGATGACTCGCTAACTTTCATTTCTGAGGTCACATGATTTGTAATGATAGTGCACAAAATTAGCATGACCATTGAGATATTTTGTATGTATGCCACTACTAATCACACCTCTAACTACATGGTTGCCTGCTCTGGGTTCTAGCTCAAGAAGTCGAGGTCCTGCATGGTGATGAATACACATCTAAGGACACAAGTAATACATAATACCATGGCCTTTCAAATGAAACTTAGCAACACACACCCATAATCCAACGTAGAGGCTAATAAGATGAGTAGAACATTGATTGCCATGGTCGATTCAATGTTGGGAGTCAAGATATTGTATTTGACAACTTTATTAAGGAATAGTCGAGCATATCAATGCTAGAGTCCAAGAGACTTTGGTCCCCATTTATAGTTTTGTAAACATTGGTGTCTACGGGTCGGGTACAAGTTGTGTATGACTCTATAGTGTATATATATCTACATCGTCCAACCTTTTACCTACTTGATATATGACACATGTATGTGTGTACTCACTTGGTAAAAACAACATGTAATGGGTAAGCGGGCATCTCAGTGTCTAATGGATGGCACTATCCTTAATAACAAAAAATATATTGAGGAAGCAAGACTGGAGACTAGTTCCTCCACTTCCTCAATATCATCAATGTAGTATACACCTCACTTAAGATAGATAATGTTATGTTAAAGTACTTATGCTTACTTGCGTATTGGGCCTAAATTAGACTTGAGTGCCTAAATTAGACGAGTGTTTTTAGTTCGACATCTGTTGATATGAGATTTCTCCCTACCGGGCTAGATTTTTCTTATGGGAATTCTGTATCATCTAGCTGTATGCGACATTATAGTACATCCCCCCAACACACAACACACACACACACTGCTTAACTTGTATTCAACATGGCTCGGTCTTGTATGGGGAAATGTTGCCATCCCTCACTTGTAGTTGTACTAAGCACTGCTTTATTTTCATTTTTTTGTAGTTGTCTGGTTCGTTCTTGGCATTTTTGACATAGATCTTTAGCAATGACAATCAATTAGTATCTAGTACCGACTTCATGATTTGTTCCTTTTCTTATTTGAGAACATAGAAGGGTTTATGATTACAATCATTGATTTTAACTTTGTGACACATGTTATCTCCCAATTCTCCCCATAGAAATCTCTGACACAAGTTTTAGGAAATGTCAATGCTTACATGATTGCTGAAATATCCATATTCAAAGGAAAATAATATCATAGTAACTATTTTATCAGCAGATTGAACAGATGGAGGAGTTTTTGGGCGCACATGTTGAATCAAATGACAAGGATTTCTGTG
This sequence comes from Alisma plantago-aquatica, assembly GCA_963693085.1. NCBI lineage: Eukaryota > Viridiplantae > Streptophyta > Magnoliopsida > Alismatales > Alismataceae > Alisma > Alisma plantago-aquatica. The sequence continues at coordinate 796,765,551 of OY856413.1, read as the reverse complement.
TGAAGCTCACTGAAAAGATCAAGTAAGTTGTTCACAGGTGTAGTACTGTAATTATCATTTTCTTCTGATGCATTATTATATGTAATTTCCAGCTAGTTGGATAGTGCCTATTTGCTTTTTCTTGTGAAAAATTAGTTGAAGATCCAAGCCAGTATCCTAACCCTTAACATACTACTTTCAGTCGTGCTTCAGGCAGGGTGGGCAAGAAAACCTTGCAATGGAAGCAGGTTTTTCTTGACCATGTTTTAATTATGACTGCTTAGCTTTTATTTTTCATGGCATTTGTCTCTGATATTCCTGGATAACTATCAGGTACAGAGGTGGTTACAATGTAAGCAGAAAGACACTGTAAAGAGGACAATTTCGTTTGACATTGTTGCCAAAGAGTTGTTATCTATTCCAGAAACCTATATGCCTCACTACCTTCATAACTCAGGTAGGTCAAATGCATAATATTTAACGTACTTAAAAAGGCTATCGAAAAGTTTATTACTGTTCGTTAACTCGCTTGTAATGTGATTTTGACTTAATATAGCAACTAGGGTATCGACCATCTAATTTGATATATCACTGAGTTTTTTAAATGGCAAGCTACATGGATTCTCAAAAGACGAGGAAATAGTAGATCTAAGCTCCTTGAAATTTGAATTGGCAAACATATTAAAGGGGCTGGATATTAGACCCATATATGTAGGTTTTGGTGGGAGGGGTGCAACGGAATAACAAAAAAACTTCTAATAAAACCCTAAGCCAACGGATCCGTCATAGCCATAATACGTCTTTATGTTAAACACATAGAAGGAATATCAAATAAACTTTAGCGTGCTCTTACTGTCTAACAGTAAGACACATAAAAGTCGACGTCGATCTCATACTTCCAGATCTAGATCCAAAATTGTTGTTGAGCATTAAGTTGATTGTCTTCGTAGCACCACCATGCGGGGTCCTCTTGGAATGAAGTTCGTCCTCCACACAAGTGCCTTGGCCTCTACGTCATCCACGCGAATGAGGGAACTCTTGGTGCACCATCTTGGCCGCCAAGAATAAATGGATTGAAGCTATCGACGTTCTAGCGTCACTTGCTGCTCTCCTATCCTAGGGCATCATCCTTCGGATTTGTTTCTCTCTCAAAGAGGGAAATTTGTGATCCTCATGTCGTTGCATCTAGTGGACGTCCACCCCTTTATATAGGGGAGTCATGGGTTAGGGTTTCACAAAAATCTAATATGTTTCCAATTTCAGTCACAGACAAACACAAAATAGAAAAACTTGGATAGTAATATGAGTTGTACGTGCGTCCGCTTGGGCGCCGCCTAGTCGGCCACCTCCCCCCCCCCCCCCCCCCCAAAAAAAAAAAAATTGGCGCCCAACCTCTGCGGGTGTTTGAGCGGACTGGGCAGTCCGCTTGGGCGGTTATTGTGCATGCTTTCATGGGCTATAAAAAAGGCAAAAATTACTTCTCTTCTTTTCCTCGACTCTTCCCCACGACGCAACACTCCGACCCTCTTCCCCCATGACGGCTATCTCTAGGTAACTTTCCCCCTTCCTTTCTCTCACCCTCGTCAGTTCTCCCCCTCACCCTTGTCCTTTCTCAAGCTCTCTTTAACACAGTCTGCATACAACACACGTCCAAGCATTAGCGACAACCTACTAGACGACGCCGTTGCTTCTTGCGTACAACTCAGGCACGAGGTAATTTTTATTTTTGCAACTCTCTTCTCCTTGCCTACTCTTCCTCTTCATCCTCTTCTCCTGCCTCTTCCCCTCCACTTCCTCTTCCTCTTCCTCCGTCTTCCTCTTCTTACACTACAAATGTTGAGTTGCCCCCTGCTTCCCTTGTCTCTTCTTCCTCTTCCTCTTCCTGCCTCCTCTTCTTATGCGTGTCCACCTTCTCTTTCCCATCCCTTCTCCTCTTCATGCGTGTGTTCTCTTTTTTTCTTTTCTTTTTTACTTTCGACGCCTTCCTTGCCTTCTCTTTTTAAAATTAAAAAAAACACATTATATATTATATATATAAATGTAAAAGAAAGTTAAAAAACACCCTAGAATGGGTAGGCCTCTGCCTAGGCACCTAGGTGGTCTGGGCGTCCATGGTCAATGCATGGATGCCCAAACAACTACGATAGTAATCTAGTCGACGACAATTTCGTAAAGTCAATTCCGATTCAGTCGATCATTTGGATTCCTAGTCGATCAATTTTCCTATTTCCTTTTTTTCCTATCTGGGAGTCCATTCGATCGACTGATTGGCTCAGTCTATCGGTTGGTCAATATCCTAAATGGTGATCAGTCAATCGTTTGACACTTAGTCAACAATTAATTTGACCATTTAAGAACTTGTTTAGTCTATCGACTAAATTGGAAATCAGCTTAATGCATAATTCAAAACCATACAAATTATGTGTGATTGCAAGATTCTTTTCGCTTGAGCATCCTTGTGCTTGTCACCCCGTAGGTTCCACATTGCATTGGCAGTGATGTCGAGGATCTCACAAGCAATGAGTAGTTTCTAGCAATACATCATTGCTAGCCAAGTAATTGAAATAAGTTGGAGAACAACTTCAACCTGTAAGTGACCAATGTTACCATGATCGTATAATCCCTAGATTTAAGTCGAGGCATGGAGTAGTCATCCTCTTAATATTCAATCTATGTTTCTTCAATCGGAGTACACTATTGATATGATCCCATGAGCATGGCTATACATTTCATAGTGTAACTTATCAAGTGGTCAAGATATCACTCCAATAGGAGGCAAAAATTCAATCTATTCCACTCACAATAATCCACAAACGTTATAATGCATCCAATCACTACCTCTATGCAACGTCTATTCAAAGTCACTTTATGTAGTTTTGAAGTACATAGAACAACATGCAGTTCTTGTAGTGACTTTGGGTCTAAGGATCACAATCACCACTGACACATTGAAACGTGAGTCTGACTGTCATTTGATGGTTTCTATATGTCATTCTCAAGGTGGATCTGTCCAGTACAGTTTACCCTCTCACGAGTTTGTGTTTGACTTGATATCTAATATCTTAACTGCACGTACCAGTCTTATGTATTACTATTGTCCTATTGAATCCACTATAAAATATGACTAGGGACATCAAGAATGATTACTCTTAAGTATACAATAATACAAATGATCTCATATTCAGGATCTCAGCCCAAACCATACATGTTCGAGTCAAAACATTCTTAAGACATTATTACATTTATATTTTATCTCAATATTAAAACATATATAATAGTGAAATTACTTTCTATTAATAATTAAATCATATACAAAGTATTCCATTACAATCACCTCATGGTGGCTCTCAGGGCATACAACCTACAATATATGCTCGTTAGGGCATGTTAACTAAAAAATAAAAATAGGCAAAAAGTGGTAATTATTTCCAACACCAATTATTGTCAATCATGCTCAATTTGTCCACACGTAGAATAATACGATCTGCTGAGGTTTTATTCTTGTTGTGGTTCTAATATTCATTTGCACCTCAAACAATTTGATTATATGATTTTTTAGTATTGTTGTTTCTCTTAGGGAAAATAAAATTGCTTGTAATAGAAGTGCGACTTGAATAAAAGTTAGGAAGCATTGATAATTATAATAGCATTTTTCATGAGATGGGGAAAGTCTGTATAATTTATGGAGCTGTTTAGTGAAACTATAACATGCATGCACGACTAATTATGAGAATTCTATCAAAGTTTATCTTCCACGAGTTTCATATCAAAACATTGAGAGAAACTAATAAAAGATTTGAAAATATCTCATACTATATTTTCACCATAAAATCTCAAACTAGTTGCAAGTCAATCTCGGTGAGAAGATTCCTACAAGACTTGGGATTCAAGCCTCCAAAACATATCCCAATGTCTGGTGATGTTTATTGCATATGATCCTGTGTTTCATGAAAGGACAAAAAACAAGAGGTTGAGTGCCACTTTTTTGTGGTTCTATATGTCGGAGTAAATGGGCCTCTCATTATGGCCTTAATTATGTTGTACCTGTGGTACATCATGCCACATGCTCTCTTTCATGAGGAGAACCCCTTATTGTTTATTGTTACATAACCCCTTGTTTATTGTTAAGCTATGTAATTAACATGATCAGTCTCACGTGGTACCAGAGGAATTAGGATTAACTTAAAGACTCAATAACCTAGATTGTCTCTTCTTCTTCCCTTCTTTCCCCCTTTTTCTGGTTCTTCTAGAGTCGCCCCCTGCTTCCTACTATCGCTTCCCTCACCTTTTTTCCCGATTGCCATCAACTTCTTCCTTACCTATTGTTGTCACCACTTCCCTGCCTTGGTGTACCCATAACCACCTCTTCTGCTCACTAGCTTCCACCTCTCTACAACTCCACCTCTAGCTAATGCCACATTTTTCTTCTTGCCTGTCGTCATTCTCCCCTCCACCTTCATCTGCTACCCCTCTCTTCCTGGTTGCCATCACCACCTCTTCTGCTTATCGCCTTATCCCCCTCCACCTCCAGTCACTACCTCCTCTTCTTCCCATATCCCCCCTCCACCTACTCCTACCTCATCTGTCTCCCTCTACTTCAAACCTTGATTATCGCTTTCTCCACTACATTCTCTCCTCCACTACCACTTACCACAATCCTTGCCCCTTTCACAGTCTTGATATCCTATCCTTCATCAACTTGTTGATATTTCACTGTACAACTACCACCACCATTGTTGCCATCCGATGTAGCAACAATATGTTTTTTGTCTCTTCAATGAATCCAAACTTGCCCATCCTCTACCATACATGCTTTCTAGATGCAAGTTTGTCAGTTCTCCTTCCTCCTATTTGAAATCCCTGAATGCATCAATGAATTATTCTTTTTTGCAAGGGACCATTTCTATTTTCCTATCACAACATGTCTCTCAGGTGATAGTGTCTACACTAGTCGTGTTTCTTTTTGATAGTTTGTATATTTTCTACCATACGTCTCTTCTGGTAGCTACTTTATCAATGGATGAAGAGAAAGTTCAAACTATTATCTAGAATAGCAATGCTTGCATTTCAATTATTAAGTTAAATAGAAGCAACTATTTTCTCTAGATGAATGCTATATGTACCGTTCTTGAAGCTATATATATACTCAAATTTTGTTAGACATATCCTGAAGATAGTCCGAGTGGCTTTGGGTATAGCCAAGTCAAAGGCTAGTTGTGAAATAGTATGATCGCCATATTGCCTCAAAATGTAAGTTCTATGTTCCATAAATAGGCCAAAGAGCATTTTATGTAGGGGAATAATGCACTCTGCGTCTGCAACATCTAGGACAAGACGACAAGTTATGTGTATTAATATGGGGTAGGTATTCCCATGATGCATGTTTTGATTCTGTCCTAAAACTTTCTCAACAACTTAACCTTTTCCAACCAATAACCTCTGATACTAATAATAACAAAAAATGCGAAGGTTTTTTGATCAAATTTCTTAGCGGGTCTCATTGCAAATTTGCTCTTGTTTGTTGTGTCATCCTGACGTCGAATCGACTTCCATTACTACAAGAGGCATATGCCTGTCTTTAGCAATTATATATTCTTACAGTTACAACTCTACTAGAAACTCATATGGCTGCCGCGGGTGGGACGAGGCCTTGGTGTCATACCATGACCCAAATGTATTTTCAATGGCAATTAGGCCATACAAAAGATAGTTCTTTTTGGAAACAATGACAACATTATGCAGTGGCTTTGATTATATGGCCCATCCATATTAGTATATATATATTCCTGGCTCTATTTTACCTTTATTATTGTGTTATGGGCCTTTGTTTATTAGCCCATTAGCCTTTTTCCTTATTCTAGAATATTCTTGTTTCTAGATTATTCTTACTCTCTCATATATAAGAGTCTCTTATAATTGTTTTATTCATCAAATACAAATCATCTTTTGCATTTTACATGGTATCAGAGCGGCTTGATCCCCCTTAATTCCCTACCATCCCAACCCTAACCTATGCCCCCATAAACCCTAGCCGTCACCCTCACCTTTCTCCTTTCCTCCCTACCGCCAACCTTCTTCTTCTCCATCTGCTACACCCGCCGCCACCTTCTCCTACTACCGCCGCTGCTGCGCCCTCCCATACCTCTCTCTCTCTCGCTTTCCAACCCTCCCCGCCTCTCTCTTTCTCCTCCTTGCCCATCCTCACCCGTCGACAACCCTCCTTGACCCCCCCCCCCCCTTCCCGTCGCCGGTAGGCTCCTCTTCACGTCGCCGCAGCCCCGCCACCTTCACCCCAGCCACTGATCCACTCCAGCACCCACCCACCCGACCTCCCTAGCCCCTCCTCCACCTGCAACTCCTCCACTGCAACCCCTCCTCCACCCGCCGATCCACTGCACCACCCCAGCCACCCAACCGCCCGACCACCTGCAACCCCTCATCCACTCGCCGCCCCTCCCCTCCAAGCCACCTACACCTCCTCCTCCTTCACTTCCTCTTCCTTCTTCCTTCTTCCATCCTAACCTCTTCCAGTTAGCCATCACCACCACTTGTTTCCATTTTGGGATTGCTTCTACACACCTCCGGTACTTTCCAGTCATAGCACGTTGAAGGCGTAACCGGATCTTGCTTGTTTCTGCCTACGCCTCATGGTCGAGTAAGTGCTCCTCCATATTGGCGTAGGTTTTCTATATCCACTGCTGCCCTTACATGGGTTTCTGGGGTCCGATGCATCAGATCTCCCTATGCTATTTTTGCTCGTGTACAGGTGTTCTTAGATCTGCCCCTTGGTTGGTTTTCTGCTGCTTTCGCCTACTGCCTGTTATGTGCCTGCTGCTGCTACGTGCTTGCTGATTTGTCTGCTGACTTCCGCTCCGACCTGCTATTTCTTCTGCTTTGTCGTCTTGCATTCTGCGTACCCAATGGTGTCCTCAGGTCCGCTTCGCAATCTCTTCGTGACGACTGTCAAGTTGGACGACTCCAACTATCATACGTTGGCAACCTCCTTTGAACTCTACGTCAAGGCCCAGGGACGCCATTCCCATCTTTCTACTAAAGGTCCGAATGTTCTGGCTGCTACTACTGATGACAAGACTAAAGAGGCGTTTGACCTGTGATCCAAGGAGGACTCTAGGGTTATGACTTGAATGGTCAACAGTCAAGGAACGAGGTATCTGATTTCGATGCCGTTTCGACAGCATGGAAACCAAATTTTTTTGAAATTTCGACAAAAATTTCGATAGATGCAACCGTGCCTGTTTCGACGCCAAAATGAATGAATGAATTTATGAAATTTTACAGGCGTGATCTCTACACCTAAACACATTGTTTTATGCAATAAAATTTTATGTGGGGATAGGTTGTGGGGGTGGTCCTTCATGTGGGATGTAAAGGAACTGTCCTGTCTCTTGAGGATTTTGATGAAGGGTTTCGATGACAAAATAAGAATTAAGTTATGAAAATTTACTAGCGCAATCCATACACTTAAGTACACACACTTCTACAAACATATCCAATTTACAACATATGAATAACATAGTAACTTACCAGCTCAAATCAGTTGTAAGTTGAGTGTCGCGCTGGTTGAGCTGGTGCCCCGTCATACCATATTGTGTTCACATGGGTGACATATTGCTCCCATGACATGTACATTCCGTAAAGGGTGTTGTATGTAGTTACATGTTCCTCGTGCACATTACCATCAACAAACTGCATCATCCCAAACTTTGGAAAATGTTCTTCCAGATCTTTGAGATACTGCACCCTGCTTTTAGACGGAGGTGGAGGAGCTCGATGAAGAGGAGCATTCATTGGGACTTGAACAACGGGAACATCAGGAACAACAGGAACAACAGGAATAACTGAACGACCACCGCTCCATGTTTGGCCCCCATCATCAGAAAATGTAACACTATTGTACTGATATGATCCATGTGGGCCTGAGACATTTACAGTATATGCATATCCAATATGATGCTCATAGAACAAAATTTTGATCGAAATGTCAAAATTTCGGTCGAAATTTCGTTTTTTTTGCAATCGGACATCGAAACCTATGGTCGGACATGCGAAACACACAAATGTAGGGAATGGGATGTAATTTCGTGAAAATTTCGACCTTAGGTGCGAAATTTCGACAAAAATGGGGAAATTTCGCACCAAAAAGCCCAGTTTGGGCCGTAATTTCGTGAAATGGTACAGAAACACAAATTAAATTTCGAGATATTTGTTCCAAAAGCTGATAATGCTACATCTTGGGTATAATTTTTTTAATCTTTCGCTTCTAAAGGCTATCTTTCTCAATCCTAAGGTATGTTTCCCCTATCCCTAGACCATATACATTACCTTCATCAATTTCTACACTCTTCTATAGAAATATGTAGAAATACTCCAAAAATAACAAAGTTCTTTCTTGAATCTATGCATAAATGTCCCATGTAACTTAGTTAAATGCTAATACTAGACTTGTACAAATTGTAGTTGGTAAGTTTGGAACTTGTAACTGTAAATTTTAAGTTCTAAGCTGTAACTTGAAGCTTTTAACAGACTAAATGTCTAACAAACTTGACAATTCTGTTCATTTGTGCACTCACTCATCAAGACATGGATCCCACCCTAACCTCTAAACATATAAATTTATTATACAATCTAGTGTGTCTATGTTTGAACATTGTGTTTACAAAATGCCATAACTTAATTCCTTCATTTTGTCATCGAAATTGCCATCGAAATTCTGTCGAAATTGTTCAGCTTCCTTCACTTACAAATGTGGGAGACCCCCACCCCCACATATCCAATATGAAATATTATTGCATATTTGAGTAGATCTTGGCGATTAGAACGTCCCCGTAAATTTTCATGATTTAATTCGCTTATTTGGTCGTCAAAATCGTTACGGCCGTAAATATCGAAATTTCGGCCGAAATTTTGAAAAATTTCTGTTTCTGGGCCATCGGACACGACATCGAAATCGGACATTTAATTCTATGATGATGCTCTACTTCTGCTTCTGGTTGTGGTGGTGGCTGAGTTTGATATCCAGAATACCCATACTGGCCATATCCATGATGGTGATGGTGTGGGTATGGTTGTATTTGCCCAAACACCATATCACACAATGATTGTTGAGATAAAGAATAAAAAATGCTCATGCTCCCCATTGATTCAACAATATTAGAAGTGGAATCACTATGGTATTGTGAAGGAGGATAGGATCTTGTAGCTGTAGGAGGCCTAGAGTATGTAGCCTTAGGTGGTGGTGCACCACTGTAGTCTTTCCCCCCTCGAGTTTTCTTCCTTTGAAAAGTTTTTGCTCCCATTGAGATATCTGCCTCTTGTGGATTCATATGAATATCCCTAGTGACATATGGACGATCATCATGTTGAGGATCAACTGTTGGAGGATACTCTGGAGAACTTTGACCACCCGCATTACCATCATCATCATCATCACTCTTAGACTTGGACCTGGATGATGTAGTCCTAGATTTTGAAGTACTAGATGTGCCAGCCAACTCATCCTGCACTGCTCTGTCAGTTTCCATATCAAGATCTACATGCTCAAGATCTGGCTCAAGTCTTTCAGGTGGGCTTTTGTTTCTTCGTTCTTCTTCAAGTATAACATCAGAAGCATCTTCAAATTGTTCCTTCACATATGAATCTGGATGGCCAGCAAGACTGTCTAGAACTGGACGACCTATTTCATTCATTCATTCTTCCAAGGGATCTTCTACTGTACCGGTACCCTCATCATCATCAAGGCCTTTGTATCTGTCTTGATGGAATGTGTATGCAGTGTTAATGGGATCATGCACCTCAGCAAATTGCACTTCTTTATAGTTGGCCTCTCTTATGGTTCTAGCTCTCAAACACATGTTGTAGTGGACATACACGAGATCCCTTAACCTGAGAGACCCCAACCTGTTCCTTCATTTTGAATGTATCAAATTAAAAGTGCTCCAATTCCTTTCACACCCCCTCCAGAAGTTGTCTGTGAAAGAATGTGTATGGCTATTTTTCTAAGTTGGGGGGCACCGGTCCCATTCCACACCCACCATTCACAAGGATCACCATTTGCACGGTCAGCTACTGCATTGGGGTGGCCAAAGCAGCCAATGCCTTCACGGAATTGCCGTAGCTGCAAAAAAGATAACAAACATCACATTAAGAGTTGTGGCTTGTGAAGTTATAGTTGTCACTTCTTAATAAATACAACTTTTTCTCATTTGTATACCTGATCCAAAACCTACATCAGTTCTTCAGTGGATGTATGCAACTTATTAAGTACTTCCCTGACAGCATTCATCTAGTCCGATTTCATACCTAATTGCCGCGAGTAATGGAATCTTGGGTTCAAGTAGTATGCTGTAATTGTAAATAAATAATACATGTTAATTTCTTAACACATTACAATTATATAAGTTATATACATGATACAATTACAACTTAGATGCTCACCGACTTTGTGTAGTGGATGCAAAAGCATATCAGTCTAGCGTGCTTTTATGATGTTAAGGTATTATGCATTGGATGTAGGAGCGACTTTTTTCACACTCTCCACCATTGTATCCATTGCGTCATATAACCAAGGCATGGTTGCAGACTTGTCACCATCTACTAACGTCAAGAATTTTACTATGGGGGCCATTACCTTCAGTACCTTGGTGACCTTGTCCCAAAAAGGCCTACTAGCAATAAGTTCTTCAATTCGTTGACCAAGTAGGGTGTTGTGCTCCTTCATGGAGGTCTACTCTACTCCATTAAACAACTTCCTAAGTTGATCTCTTTTGGACTTCAGTGAATCTAGAGCTAAGTAGTTGGTAGCAAATCTTGTTACCCCCACTCTAACTAGATTGCCTCCACAATATTCTGGACGTCTCATTGCATTCATCAGAAAAGAATGATTATATATGAAACGTGTAATCAATTTAGCATCAATGGTCACAAATTTAATGTAATAAAGTTTCCCCATATCTTTCAGAATGAGATCTATACAATGGGCAGCACACGACGTCCAGTACACAGGAAATTTCTTCATCATCTTGTCCCCAACCTTCTTGAAATTTGATCCATTATCAGTAACAATTTGCACAACATTCTGAGGTCCAACAACTTTCATGTATTTTTTCATCAGATTGTATAAATATCTATGATCTTTCACCTCACTAGAAGCATCAACTGAATCAATAAAGACAGTAGATCCACGAAAATGAGCAAGAAAATTGATAATTTGTTTCCTGTTGCCACTCGTCCACCCATCACACATGAGTGTGACCCCATACTCAGCCCACAATATCTTTTGCTAGTTGATCCACTGTTGCGGCTCTTTTTTCTGCTCAGGAAGATATTTATTCATAAGTTCATAAGCTGTGGGGGCCTTAATTCCCCTACCAGATTCCCCTATCACATCAACCATATGTTGTAGATAGGGTTCAGTTGCAACATGTGCCGGGATTCCATGAGCAAAGAAGAATTTACCCACAGCGTTTCCCATCTTCTCCTTTGCCCCACTGGACATCCCTTTTAAGGTTTTTTGCCTAGAATCAACCTTCCTAACCCCTGGTTCATCAATATTTTTCAATCTAGCACTAGCAGAACGTAACAAAACATCAATCATGCCTTTCTTCCTTTTTTGTTGAGCAAATACATCCTCTTCAGTATCTAGATCAACAACAAGAACATGTTGACTGCGACCTCTAGTCCCACTGCCTCCTCCGGCTCCTGATGGTCCATACCTCCGTAGTATTCGTGCAGCTTCCTCCCATTCCCACTCACTTCTTTTTGATTCTCTATATGGCCGACTATACATATGCCAACCGTAACTAGTGTCACCACAGCCTGGAGGATACACCATGTCATCATCAGACTCGACATATGAACCTGTGGCTTGTACATTGAAGAGAGTATCAGTGTAAGATTTGTTGGCCTCAACACATTTGTCTTTCTTCTCCCTTTTGGATGCTATGATCTTTCTGAAATCATCCCTAACAGATTGCGGACACCTTTGGCATAGTGCAACATTCTTGTCTCCCCCAGTCATAGTACAAAATTTCGATCGAAATTGCGAAATTTCGACCGAAATTTCCGATTTTTTTTCAATCGGACATCGAAACGCTGGTACGCAGGGATATGTCCGTCATTTCGCGAAATATTTCGCACTGTGGGCAAAATTTCGCAAAACTGGAGGGGGTTTCGGTGCAAAGAGCCCAGTTTGGGCCTTCAAATCGCGGAACTGCTGCGAAACGCAGTCACTGTTTCGCGAAACAGTGTTCCGCGGACTGCTGCTGCTGGGGTTTGGCGATTTTGGCAATTTTCTTGGGATTTCTTGCTCCCGGAGGCTTCTCTACTTGATTCTAAGGTATGTAACCCCTCTTCCTAGCCCATCTATTCCTCCTCTTTCTAACTCTACTCTCGTTTAGACATAGCTTAATAAGAACTCCGAAAATCCTAAATTTCTAAGTGAGATTTCTCTTTAAAAACTCAAGATCTTGAAGTGAAACTTGTACATCTAAGAAACAATAGTGTGAAATACATACAACTACACTTATTTTGAAAATCTAATCAATATATTTCGTATTTATACACAAAATGGCTAAAAAAAGTTTTTTTTAAATTGAAATTTCTTATATTTTTTTATTTTTCGCTAATGTAACCCTAAATATATTACACTAGTAGACTTATACCATAAATGCTAACTAATTTCAGTGTTACAAGTTCAATTTGTATATTTATAACAATTTAAATATTAATTTCAGACCTTAAATTAAACAAATATTATAAAATTGAATTAATAAATATAAAAATGATGAACTACTTAGTTATACATTGACCTTCTAAGTTTCTAACATGCAATTTTAGGCTTTAGTAACTAGTTATGGTTTATTTATACATGTGTTGACTTGATGTGGTTATTTTTTCATGTTTTTATTTTTCTAAATTGCAGTAGATGGGTTCTTCATCTGGTGATAGTGATGGTGGACGAAGAAATGATGGTGGTACTAGAAAGGGAAAAGTCATTGA